>CM059189.1:68900426-68960686 GCA_030323885.1 Branchipolynoe longqiensis
CGGCTTTGCAAATATATCGTAGAACTCAAACAAGAATTCTGCAATTTTCATCTTATCTGCTTTGCAGTCCAGATGTGTGGCCTCTGCCATGGATAGTATGAAATCCGGGATCTGTAGCAGCCCGTCATACCCCTTCCTATCTACTGTAACTACGGGTTCCGGGGATCCGCCGAACCCCTCCACTCCGCGTTCTCTTTTTAAGAGGTCAAATACTAGGGCAGCCGTTGGGCTGTCGATAGCTCCATGTGATCTAGCCTCCGTGGCGTTACCAATGAGTTGGCCCCGCAACAAATGGACCACATCATCCGTAGTATTACAGATAGGTAGGGCCGCACCCTTGGATCTACTGATCAAGGACGGTGCCGCCATGATCCCTAAGGGATCGAGTATTTCCGGGTCGGGCTCGATTAGACACTGCCCTTCCCCGTCCATCCGCCTAGTGGCAATTAAGGCCGCTACCGTTTGATACGCGGCCATTGTCACGTCCTCAGCCAGATATGCCAGACCGCAGTCTGTCCTGAGTTGACAATGTGTGACTAAATTATAGGGTTGTAACACCTCGAAGAGTCCATTATGTGGGGTTAGGCTGGCTTCATAAAATGACATCCAGTCACTCCCCAATATACCGTCCTCGGGTATGTCGACTATTAAAACCGATGAGTGAAAGGTCTGATTAGCAATACCTAAGGGTATGCTAGTGCAACCGAATTGTGGTATCACCAGGCCCGTAACACTTAATGGTCTAACATCCGATACCAAATTACGGGTGTTTAGATTGAGATCATCAAAGAATTGTTTCCCTATCACAGACATGGCCGCGCCCGTATCGATAAGGAAAAATCCCTCAGAGCCCCTAATGTTGATGGGGATGTACCATCTTTTCCCGTTGAGTGGGAAAATATCAGTCACTAACCGGTCTCGTTCCCCTACGATTTGTAAGTCCAGACCGGTTTTCTTTAATATGTATTCCATACACCTATCAGGTTCGCTGTCGCTCGCGTTTAGTGAGCACAACGAGCGCATACCCGCCAAGAAAACCTGGCGGACATCTAGTACGGAGTTAGTGGAAGGTAAGATAGAGCACAAATCTGTCGAGAGATGGTGCAAAGGGGCGTTAGCACAACTTTCGACAGTTGCACTCGGAAGATTTCCCGACGATACGGTAGCTGTCAACACTCCCGGCGTTGCAGCTGTTACTAATTTAAATACGGGCCATCCTCAGCAAATTCGGCCTGTGAAGGCAATGGGGCGGGCATGGCCGCGATCTTTTTGCTGTCGGTCGCCCGTAAACGGGCTAGAACGGCCGCGTTATGGTACGAATTGTCGCGCCCTTCGCGGGCGCCTTCCAACATAGCCTGTTCAATGGACCGTGTGTTACTATGAGGGCATTTAGATGCCATATGCCCAAAACCTCGACACCGATAGCACTCCGTCTCGGATGTTATCAGCCGCGGCCTATTGAAATTGGGGTTTTTGGGAGCTGATCCAGTGGACCGTCCCTGATTCCCCGTATATGATTGCTGGCGTTTGCCACGCCAGTCCCCTTTCTCGGGGTGATTATGTGGGCGATCCGTATGTGGTTTCGCCCCTTGCCCGTGAACCGCGCTTATGCCAGTATTGTGCTGACTATAATCGGAGTCAGCCAGAGTCATAGTGATCCCTGCCACTCCGCGTCTAGCTGGAATGAGACGCGCCTTGGCAGCGTGGTCTCGCAGCATTTGATATATATCTTCCATGGTGTGTCTACCAGGGGACCATTTTTTGATGACAATTTCGCGCTCTTCACGGTCTCTTAGCCCGTTAATGAACACGGCCACAGTTTTACGGGCAATTAAGTCCCGTGACATGCCACAGCCTAGTCCGGCCTTCTTTGCTTCCGACTCTAGAAGCATGCCATAGTAAATGGAATTTGCAGGGTCGGAAGGCTTTTGGAAACGCTTTTCAAAGACTTCCCATTTGGATAGAGGATCTAACCCCTTGAACTGCCAGGCCAAAGCCTCAACTAGTTCATCTAAGGTGTCGCAGTCATCCTGCTCCCACCTATCTACGGCCAGTTGCCCTGGACCGTCTTGTAATAAATGCAAAAGACGCGTTAACGCGGTGGTTTCATTCCACCGGTTTACGGACATCGCCTTGCTAATTTTTTCCCACCAGGTATCCCACTCCTGGTGGATACCATCAAAGGGAGGCACCTCTACAGCCCTAACCCTGGCGGGTTGGTACTGTTCCTGGATGCTAATATTACGGTCCCGTAACTGCATGGACCTGCTTACGGCCGAGGCACCTATCCCCGGATTAATACTGGAGGCTTCCATCACCACCCGGCGAATCGCCGGGTTAGATCGGATGATGGCCTGCTCCTCGTTCGTAAAACGATACGTATCATAGGAGTCGACATTTACGGGCCCCCTTTGGTTAGCATTAGATACGGCTGGGCCGCTTGGCGGTAGATAAGAGTTAGTCTTACCACTGTATGCGTTAGAGGCGTTTTGATTTCCAGTTATATACGGGCAACGCCCATTTTGCTGTTGGATGGCATTAAACATTTGGTCAGGGATGGCCGCGTTTTGGACGGCTGGGCCTTGGGCTACCGGGCCCCGCCCCTTTCCCTGGCAATTAGCAAATTCCTGCCATTTGGCATTTAGTTCATCTTCACGGGCGAGGAGCTGAGCCTCCCGTAACTCAAAGGCATGTATTTTATCACGTTTTGCCCCGTGCAGCGGGGTTGGCAACCTATGGGTGATATCTATCTCCAGGAGGTAAGATAGGGACCCGCCCATCCGTATTTCCCTTCGTGGCTCGGAAGGAAAATACGTGATCTGGCTCGTGTCCCTGGAGAGACAGGAGACTTTCATTTTCGCGGGGGACGGGGGCCGTATCTGGGATACGGGGACCCGAGCCCCAGCTTTGTGAATTATCATTCATTGATGTGGTTAATGCACCACCAAAGCAGGTTTGGCCCGCATGTAAGTTACGGGGAGATGCTCCACCCGATTGGACATTGTCCGTAATTATAGAGGCACTATCTGACGACAGCACCTCTTGCTCCTCCATGTCCCTATCCACATTTCCTGCCGACCGCAGGCAGCTGCGGCGAGCAGACACGGGGACAGTTAAGTCCGGGTGCTTCCTCGCCGTGCTTTCGCCGTCGCCCGGAAACGCGATTTATATATATTCGGCTATGTCCTACCACCGAATTAGGCTACTTCTAAAATTTATATAAAACTTTTAATTCCCAAAAAAAATGTAAATTACCGAAAGGATATACAAAGAAATGAGCGACTAAAGGAAATTAACAGTAATATTCCCTGATATTAGTATTCCTTTACCTTAGTCTTTTCTTGCTATTTTCCCGTAGTTATAAACACGCGTAAATTTTCGACTACCTCAGTTTACAGTTATGTTTTTTTTTTTTTTTTTTTAGATACCTACTGTGATGTGTGATTAAGAACCGACTCTACTCAACGACGTCTAGTTTCATAATGCCTTTATTCGGGTTCCACACAGCTGCTGCCGGCGGCCCGGCTTGGGTTTCGGTTTCGGGTTGTTACATACATCACATCTCCCTTTTTCACATTGAATTGACATTGTATTTATGCACTGTTATTTCAGTCTGTTCACATTTGCCGTTTCTGCGGCGGCACATTATTTCTGCCGTTCGTCGTTTCACTTTAACCGCACCCTATTTTAACGAGACAACCTTGGATATGTTACGTGATATTTGCTATGGGTATGATTTGTTTTCTGCACGTCTGTGGCTTAATCTGCCTTTCATGTCGCACCCTATCTTCCCTTACAAATGCTATAGTATTTTAACTTTAAATGAACACACGCATAGATGATTGAATTCCCCTGTTGAATCCCGCGCCGTGTATCTGTCTAATACAGTGTCTACATAACAGTTTTCATGCCACATTGTTCTACTTTTACTTATTTAAACGCTACTACACAATTTAACTTTGCCACTCGGTCAAACTTACGTTGTGGGTTTGTATGACGGCTCTGGGCCGGGTACCGTTATCTTGAGTATGATAAGTGCCTTACTTGTATGTGACCCCTTTCTGTGGTCGTTTTCTTATCGTTCTTGTCGTGGTTGCTTATGTTCTGCTTTGTTTATGTTTCCTTACTGATAACCGAATCTAGCTACGGGTTTACTTTCACGGCCATGTCGGGTTATATAGTTTGTTCGGTCTGTGTGCTCTGGCCGCGGCTGAGATTGTGGGTCATGTGCGGGTTCCTGTATTTGGTTTTGCGCGTTTCTTGGGTTTCGCTTTGTCGGGAATATGTGTTTTCGGTTTCGGTTCAACGTGTTGTTGTTTGTGTTGGCTATTTCATATTCCCTACCGTTTTGCTTGTTTGCTTTTGTCACTACGCCCCTCTCCCATTTTCCTTTATGTGTCCAATATCTGACGTGCTCCCCTTTCTCTAGTTGTCTGTGCTTTCTGCCTGCATGTCGGTCAAAACATTTCTTTTGATTGCTTTGAATTTTTTCGATTTGTTTTGCCGTTATGTTTGTTACCTGGGGTTTTAACATTGTTTTTTCTGTTGGTAGTTTCGATCTCAATCTACGGCTCATTAATAGTTGTGCTGGTGATGCCTCCAATTCGGGCAACGGTGTATTTCTGTAATTTAATAAAAACAGATTGTAATCTTTGTTTTCGTCCCTTGCCTTTTTTATCATGTTTTTTATGGTTTGTACATGTCTTTCTACTTGCCCGTTGCTTTGAGGATGCATTGGACTCGAGAATGTTGGTGTAAACCCATATTCTTTGGCAAAGTTCATGTATTCCCTACTTGAGAACTGTGGCCCATTGTCGGAGACTATTTCTGACGGGATTCCGTATCTCCCAAATATCCGTTTTAATTCTACTATTACTGCCGCGCTTGTTGTATTTTGTAGCTCTACTACCTCTGGGAACTTCGAGAAATAATCTACCACCAACATGTAGTCCGTTTCGTCTACTTGGAATAAGTCTACTCCTACTTTGTGGAATGGCATGCATGGTATCTGGTGTGATTGCATTGGTTCTTTGTGTAGTTTATTTCGGTAGCGTTGGCACAGCGTACATCTCTCTACTCTGTCTTCTAGCTGCATCTGCATCCCCGGCCAGAATACATACTCCCTAGCCAGCCTTTTGCTTTTTATGATGCCTTGGTGAGTTTCGTGCAATGTGTCTAGTATTTGTTTTTGTAACTGTTTGGGTATTATTACTCTATTTCCTTTTAATAACAGACCACCAGATTGTGTTATTTCATGTCTAAATGCGTGGTAGGGAGTCGCGCATTTTGGTATGCAGTTTTTGTCCTCATGCCATCCGTTTACTACCAAGTTCATTACCTCTTTGAGCACCGTGTCGGTTTCTGTTTGCCTAATAATGTCCTTCATCGAGTCCTGCATTACCTCTATTGCCGCGATGCTTATTTCTTTGTCAAACAGTTGCTCGGGACACATTCTACAGCTGTGTTCTCTTGAAAGCGCATCTGCAACAAACATATCAGTCCCTTTTATGTGTACCAGTTCTAAGTCATAGTTTTGGAGTCGCATTCGCATGCGTTGCATTCTTGCGGACAGTTGGTGCAATGGTTTATTTACTATCGAAACTAGCGGTTTGTGGTCAGTTTCCACGCGTACCTTTTTGCCAAAAATGTACTCGTGGAACTTGGTACATCCGAAGCAAATTGCCAGCAACTCTTTTTCTATGACCGCATAGCTACTCTGCGTGTCATCCAAGGCTTTTGAAGCCATTGCTACTGGGCGTCCCTCTTGGAGCAGTGCAGCTCCTAAACCTGATTTTGACGCGTCTACCTGAAGGGTTATGGTCTTTGATACATCATAAAATCTGAGTACAGGTGCATGCGTTATCATATACTTTAGTTTTGCAAATGCCTTCTCCTGCTCGTCTTGCCAGTGCCATGCAGTTTCTTTGTTGGTCAGAATTCTAAGTGGTTTTGTCATTTCCGCTAGGTTTGGTAGGAATTTACCTACGTATGCTACCATACCCAGGAATCGCTGTACAGCTTGCTTATTTGTCGGTGTGGGCATGTCGTTAATGGCTTGTACTCTTTCTTCGTTTGGTTTTATACCTAGGCCAGAAATTACATGACCTACATAATCTACGCTAGTCTGGCAAATGCTAGATTTTTCGGGGTTCAACCTGAGGTTGACCTGCCTGGCACGCTCAAGAACAGCACGGAGATTTTCATTGTGCTCATTTATCGTCTTACCATACACCAATATGTCATCTGTTATGACATTTACACCTTTTAGCCCATGTAATATGCGATTCATTTCATATATGAAAATGTCGCCCGCTGTTTTGATGCCAAACGGTAACCTGGTGTATCTATACCTTCCCCATGGGGTGTTGAATGTACATAACTTTGAACTGTTGCTGTCTAACTGTATTTGCCAGTACCCACTCTTTGCGTCGATTACGGAAAAGTATTTGGCCCCTTCTAGCTTTGATATTACCTCTTCCACGGTTCTTGTTGGGTAGGGTCCCCGTTTTATGGCTTTGTTCAGTTTTGTTGGATCTAAACATACCCAAATCTAAACATACTCGGATTTTTTCACCCTTTTTGACAATCGTAATGGAATTAACCCACGGTGTTGGCTCCGTCTGCTCTACTATAACTCCCAATGCAAGCATTCTGTCTAATTCCCCCCGGACTTTATTTTCGATGGCATGCGGTATACGTCGCGGGGGATCCACTACCGGTTGGACATTGTCGTCTACATATATCTTGGCTTCAACTTTTATAGTCCCTAGCCCTGTGAATACATCTTTAAATGTCTTTACCATTTGTTTTGCTTGACAGTCATTCTGCTCGTCGTGTGTTCCGATCGAGTCGATGCGTGAGATGATGCGTAGTCGGACGCATGCATGCTTTCCCAGTATCGCACACCCTTTTTCGACCACTTGAAAACGCATCCATTGTCCCCGGATTTGAAGCGACGTCTCTCCTGCAGGTACGATCTTCTGTCCGGAGTATGTGATTAGTCGACATTTTGGGCCCGTTAGTTCGGCTCCTTCGATTCTGGAGAATATGTTCATGGGAATTATATTGGCTTCCGAGCCTGTGTCTAATTTGAAATTCACCTGCAGCGGTCCTATCGGTAGGTCAGCGAACCACATGTCTGCTGATTTGTCGCCTTCCTTGGAAACTACTCCGATGAACAACTCGTCGTCTTGCTGCACAAAATCGGCTACGTCGTCGCTATCGTGTTCGTCTAACACGATTTCATTTATGCTCGTCATTTTACTACGACAGACGCGTGCAAAGTTTCCGATCTTCTTACATACCGCGCACGCCTTTCCTTTAGCTGGGCATGCGTCTCTGTCGCTTCTGTGTGAATATCCGCACCATGCGCATTCGCTCCGCACACCGGTGCTTGTGCTAACCCGTTCGCGCTCCCCTCTGGGAGCGGGTTGCCTCTGGCGCTGTGGATTCGCATACTGTCTTGATGTCTGTGTTTTTGTGTCGTATTGTCTTACATAATCCACTCCGTACTCGGTATCACTGACTTTCGTTAACTGTTTCGCCTTGTGTTCACTCATCCTACACATGTCCTCGCAGAGCTCTAAGGTCAGCTTTGGCGTTTGCAGCAACCGGTCCCGTAGCGTGTTACATTTTACACCGCTGACCAACCTGTCTGTCATTAGCGAATCCTCCAGCTCGCCGTACTGACACTGTCCTACTTTATGGCGCACTTCCCTTATGTAGGCGTCCATCGTCTCCTGGCCCTGGTTGTACGAGTTGAAGTTGTATCTCGTCACCGTGAGATTGGTCTTGCCTTCGCAGTACTTCTTGAACGCTTCCCTCAGAGGCTCGATCTTGTCTGTTTCGGTAGCAGTGAACGTCATAGATTGGTGGATTTTCTGAGCCTCCGCTCCCGCTACGTGGAGGAAAACGCAGCATTGCACTTTCTCACTCCTCGTTAGGACGCCAGCTGCTGTTGCGTAAATGCTGTAAGCATGATACCATGTCCTCCAACTGGCCGCTAAATTTCCATCTAGGTTTAGGTGACCGAGGGGCTTCAGCCCTGAAAGCGCCATTTTGATCAAGGGTCCTCTAGATCTGACACCATGTGATGTGTGATTAAGAACCGACTCTACTCAACGACGTCTAGTTTCATAATGCCTTTATTCGGGTTCCACACAGCTGCTGCCGGCGGCCCGGCTTGGGTTTCGGTTTCGGGTTGTTACATACATCACACCTACTACCGAAAGGTGAAGAAATACCCCTTACTTGTTTTTGTGTTAGCCTAACCTTTATAATAATAGACTATAAACCAAAAACAGTGGAGCAGCGTTACGGGTCGACCAACTAGTCTGCAGTCCCAGAAACGTCTGCGCTGAAGTTCCAAACATACGTCCTGACGTCACCTCTCTCCGCGACGCGCCCCGTCGCTAGGAGATACTGTAACAAATGGAAAAAGCGGCTAGTTCAAAGCTATCTGCCTCCGGCCAACTAAATATTTGATTAGAACCGACCATATTGTCGGCAAGCCGCAGTAGCTAATTTGTTCTGTTTTATTTAATAAATGTAACCAAATATAACGTCCGTTATTGCCTTATGCTGGGGTAGCTAATCCTCGCCTATTCGACTCTATCCGTTCAGAGCAACACAAGGGTAACGTAGTTACGTTGGGTGGGCGCCTGACGCCTTACCACCCGACTGTGGCCCTAAGGCTTGTAGCCCTCACAGTAAAATTAATACGACTAGCCGCTAAAGAAAACCAGGAATACCAATTTAGTTGAACACTATTATTTCTCCATTATTAATGCAACCTCGGGTATTCCCTAAACCGCCATGTTACGGCGTGAAACGTCAAGGCAGGAGCCGCTGTCACTGTCAGAAACGAGTGAGATGTCAACAAAGACAAAACACCGTTTTTCTTTCAATAATTCGCGTATTAAAAGCAAATTAGAAGGTATTACACTCCTTACTATCCTGGTCACGGCACCAGTTTAACCGTCGGGCTAATCCGCCCCCGCCAAAGGCAAGCCTTCGTGTTAATTTATATAATTATTTCCATGTGAATTTCTCGGGCCGGCCGCGGGCCGCTGCTGCCCCTCGTCCCGTCTGCAGGTAGTCCGTGTCTGTCGGTGTACTTCTCGGGCTACAGTCGGCTAGCCAGAGTATCGCCTAAATACGGAGATTTGCCTCCGCCCGTAATATGTTTAGTACAAAGCATGTATTGTATTGTTTCAACTAACTGGCTGGTCTCCTCGCCGAACGGTGTATTTAATATGTTTAAATGGATCCAGAACTAAGCAGAGGCGCTAGTGTCTCTGCTACTGTCACTGATAATCAGCCTACGTTACTGTCTTATTTCAGCCTGAAAGATCGGTACGTTAATGCTATTAATGTCCATTTTAATCTCCCCGCAGATGGGCTAAGTAGCAGCATAAGGCCTAGTCAGGCTTAAGGCCCTTAATTATATATATAAAGTATTCCAATGTTAGATTCGACCATAGCGGTTTACTCCATAGAAAACTGGAGGATAGTAAAGAATGCAAGGAACGTTCCAATCAACTTTTCCAAGAGCTCACGGCTTTGTTTATTCTTAGCCAAACTAACATTCGTGGTAGGACATAGTATAGAATATCGTTCGAACCCTTCCCGTAATGTTTAATGTAAAACAACTTTAGAATTTCGATAATATAGACCTAAAACTCGGCTAAAACATCAGAGCGTCATAAAGTACGTCTGATCGGTCTGGCCCCGAACGCCCGACCCCCTTTCGTTGCCAGGCGAGACGCTATTCGCGTCTCCTAGCAACGCTTTACGGCCGAAAACCCCGTCGCCCGTGAATGTTTGGCATTCGCGGTCTGCCATGGCGAGTAGCCCGTATCTCCGAATACAGGTTAATCGGCGCACGCCCATGAATGCCACCAGCTGGCAGTCTCGCCCACTTCACTTGCAATACCTGCATACCTAGATTGGTACTCGGCATTAATAGGATACGGCGACAACTCATTTGTTTAGTATCAGGATAATATGAATGAACAGCAGCACAGTGAGGCAACACTATAAACCCACCGTGAGTGTTCACTGCCAAACGTCGGTACCGAATGTGGTACTTAAAGCTGCAAAGTTCGATAAAAAGCATCACATCTTTTTTTACACCAAAATATAATGATCTAGGTTTGATCCTATATATTCGACTTAGATTGTGATGCACTTATGCTAGGCATTTAAAATATAAGTCACTTCAAACTAAAGTAAGATAGATTATAACGATCAACTTAATGTATTTATCTCTTTAAAAAGAATTGTTTAGAGAATGGCAGAAACTCAAAACCATCGGATATGGAACTTTAATTGAAACAAGACACAGGACGCCACAGCGCCAAGGTGAAGGTCGTTGGTAAAGTTATTCACACAAACCCGTTTGAATTCAGTAGTACCTTCCACACAAGCTTGTATAAATAAGGTCTTATTCACATGATTTCATGTAAATAACTGTGTGCGACCACTATAACACAACTAGTATATACATAATATATATGAGTCAGCCTCACGAAAATGGGCCAATCGGTGGTCAATTGTAGATTTCGGCATCGTAATTCTTAAAAGTGTAGTACATTTCTTTGTTTCATATTAAATTATCCTATAAACAAATAAGGTTGTTGTATTTTCTCGACCTTTACATTCAGGATAAATTTAAGGACTTTCCAACACCTCTGTCAATGCTAAACTATAATTATACCGATCGATGCCGACATCCCATGATCGACGCCGACACCTTTAACAGATGTTGGCATCGCAATTCTTAAAGTCTCATGCATTTCTTTGTTTTATATTAAATTATCCTAGAAACAAATAAGGTTGTTGTATTTTCTCGACCTTTACATTCAGGATAAATTTTAAGACTTTCCTACACTTCTGTCAATGCTAAATTATAATTATACCGATCGACGCCGACATCCATGCTCGACGCCGACAACTTTCCCCAATTGGCCTCTTTTCGTGATCCTGACCCATATACATATATATTATAATCCTCTGGGACGACTGACACTGGTCAACATCCGGTGGAGGCAAGGTGGGCCGAGATGGTTCCACCGGCACAGTGTTGCATGTTACAGAATATAACAATAATCATAATAATGAGAGGTATTCCCTTCCGTATTTTTATACTCCCATAAAACATTATACATCACATATATACACAGATACACATACACACATATACACATATTTTAATCCAGACAAGAACAGGATCGTGTATTATATCTTTATCTACATGAAGCTGAATAAATAAGACCTAATCCACATGTGGAGATGTGAGGAAGAAATTAAAAGAAGGATAACAATAGCCCGAACAACATTCTCCAAAATGTATAGAGTGTTAACATCAAGTAAGATATTAATACAAACAAGGAAGCGTATTCTTCAGTGTTATGTGCGGTCTACTCTAATGTATGGGGCTGAGACATGGACAATCTCTAAGAAAATGTACAAACGTTTAGCAGCATTTGAGATGTGGACTTATCGAAGGATGATGAAAATATCATGGACAAAGAAGATCACCAACAAAGAAGTTCTCAGAAAAATTAAAAATAAGAAAAGCTTGTTTGCCACTATACAGACAAAGAAACTTATTTATTTTGGCCACATCATTCGTCAGAGTTCAATATACCGTATATTGTTGGAAGGGAAGGTGAATGGCAGCAGAGGGAGAGGGAGACCAAGAACATCATGGTTTACAAATATTTCACAGTGGACAGGCTTGAATTATTCACAGTCTATCAGAACAGCACACCATCGGAACAAGTGGAGAACCATTGCATCCAACCCTCGACTAGAGGACGGAACTATTGATTGATGATTGAATCCACATGAGCTCCGGCAAAAAAACGTTGCCCTCCCGCAGGTACCTGTCTCTTAGATCCCAGACAAGGAACCAGTCTAGACCCGAGGGGTCAACCCCTAGACGGGTCCCTAGAGCCTGTCGGGAACACCTCAAATATATCAACGAGTCTGCAGGTGCGTCAGCATGCGCAAACTGCTTCCCGCTGCGAGCACGCTGAACTCTCCCCGGTGACTTTATTGGGGTGTTTTTCAGAAAACCTCGCAAGTGGTGATGTACACGGCAAGACGGATGCAGCTGGAGTGGTGGTGGCGCCCCCTAGCGTACCGGATCGGCGGCAGGGTTAACTGGGGTGCCAGTTCTAGATAGCGGACAATTATGGAACTAACCAGGTAGCAATGAGTCAATGGTAATAATATTGACATATTAAAATAGACAACACACTTTTGATTGTTTGTGTGTTTGTTTGTTTAACGACACCCTCCCAACACAAATAGTATATATGTGAAATATGGTTCTGTTTATTATTATTTAATATATACAATCACATATATTATATATAATCATATATTATAAGGGACTTAAACGTCATATAGGACGATAATTAAATGACTTAAGGAATTGAAAGTGGTGCTATTTTTTAGTAGTAGAAACTAAAATGTAATTACATTTTCAACAATTAGCTATATTAGCAAAAAGTTGCATATGACTAGCCAGCACATTATCAGTTTTATCAGAGCAGATAGGTCACCAGGGACTGCAGTGGATATCACCATAGAGAATACATGGTGCTACTTTAGCGTGCGGTCTACCGGGACATTAGCCCTAACCATAACCATAACCCTAAAGTGCCTGTCACACTATGGCGGATTGAGTAACGGCCAGAACCGGACAAAGAATATTCTAGTCCGGTGTTATTCGGACTTGAAATGTATCGATTATCTAACAGACGGGTAACGGAGAGTAACGGGTGGGTAATGGATATGTAACGGACAGGAATGGATGGGAACGGATGGGAATGGATGAGGAATAGATGGGGAACGGACGGGGAACGGACAGGGAACGGACGGTAACGGATAATAACTGCATAGGTCAGTCCAGCACAATCCATTACAAGTTTTGTGCATGCTCAAAACTTGTAACGGATCGGGCCGGATATCAACCGATATCAACGGATATGCAATGGATATGCAATGGACACAAACCGGACTTTGCCGGATATCAACGGACTTTGTTTGGTTTCTTTCCGTTTCCCCAATCCGGTGATGTGTGGCAGAGCCTTAAACAGTTAGTTAAATAGACAGGACAAGTCAGATCAGGTGGAGTATTTCTCCTATGATCCCTATTTAACTAACTTTTTCGGATTAGGGATAGGGTTGAAATCCCAGTAGACCGCATGCTAAAGGTAGCACCGAGAAAGAATTGTATAAAACATCAACATTGCATTAATTAATAACCGCATCAATAATATCTAATACGGCATCCATTATACCCCCCTCAAACAACTAATTTTTTGGGGGAAAACAAAAAAACATCGTATGCACAAAATATGCAAAAAGAATTGTAGTTACCCTCACCCCCCACACACAAACAACACACACACAAACACACACATGCACTGATACATACATACACACACACACACATGCGCACATACATACACCAGTCCTCTTCCCTAGCGACAGGCACCGCCCCGGTGGGACCCTCCCACAGTTCCTGATGCTGACGACAAGAGGGATTCGAGCACGCTGAACAATTAAGAGCGCGGATTCAGGTCGCTGAGGGAGCTGGCGGGCAAATGTGGAAGGAGGCGGGGGTAGGGAGGAGGGGGCGGGGGTGGGGGGGGGGGGGGCGGGAGGAGGTTCAGGCACGTTGAATAAGACTGCACCCCGTGCCGCGACTACTGTAACAGGATTATTCAAATTGGATTGGCGCGCTTTTCTAGCGACAGAGCAGCCATTACTTAAAAGATATCCTCATCTGATAAAGTAGAGGCACGCTGTATCGGTAGAGCGCAGGCTTCCCGTGCGGAAGGTCGGGAGTTCGGTTCCCGGTCGAGACAAACCAAAGACTTTTTTAATTGATGCTTGTTGCTATGGCGCTTGGCATCAATAGGGTAGGTCAACGACTGGTTTGCACAGTATCAGGATAATGTGACTGGGATATCGGGTCATGGCGGAAGTGGCCTGGTCTCCCAGTGGGGCAGCACTATAAAGTCGCCATGAGTGTGCACTGTCACAAGTTGGTACCTGTCCTGATGAAGTGATTTGACCTTAGATGTTGCCAGGACGTAAAACACCAAAAAGTAACCAACCAATCCAGTGGGGCAGCACTATGAAGTCGCCATGAGTGTGTACTGTCACACAAGTCAGTACCCATCCTGATATGACCTTAGATGTTGCTAGACCGCACAACAACAACAGCACGCCGTATACGTCCGGCGGGCCGCTGTGCCGACCGAAAACCAGCAGCGTTCCATCAGGCCTGTTCTAAGCGCATGCGCGAGCGAGTGGGGTTATGGGTGAGCTAATGCCTCCATTGCCTCAAAAATGTCACCCGTGTGTTCCAAAGGGAGCACAAATCGCCTGCAGGCCTTAGCGTCCCCAAAGCAGGTGGTGGTCGCAACAGACACTTCAGGCGGGGCAGACGACAATCGGCAACAGCAGACGACAATTGGCGCAGCAGACGACATATTGCTCGCCCCCTTAAGGACGCGCGTAGTGGCTCCCAGGAGGCGCGTTCCTCGCTGAACTATGGCTGCCGAACGCTATCAGCGCGGGCTAATGGCGCGAAATAGAAGAGGAGGTTTGTTTTCGTTGCGTTGGTTTTTTTTTGTTCAAGCTTTGGCAGACGCTCTTCTTGATAACATCATGGAAGCGGAGATTTGGTTTTGTTGTGGTGTCCTTTTTGTGTGGAGTTTTTGTGGGTTTTTTTAATCTGAAAAGGAGTATGTTTTAAAGCTGCATAGTCCGATGAAAATACCAAATTTTTAAAACCAAGACAATTACCTAAATTTGATTCTACATATCTAACTTAGATACTGGTGCACTTATTAAACATTTGTCACCACATAAAAGGGAATACTGAGGCAATTGAATAGAACCTGTTACCGCACAAGCCTATGGGGCTAGAGTTTTGACAAGCTTGCCAAAATTAATTTTGCATGGTTGCGCTTCAAATATCTCAAAAGTTAACCACTTAAAATAAAAGGTACTTCACACTAAAGTAAGGTACATTATAACGATCAACCTAATGTATTTATCTCAGAAAATTTCAGAAACTCAAAACCATCGGACTATGCAACTTTAATTAAGGCAGTAAAGCGTCTTATTCCTGTGTTATTCGAAAGGTTTTTAACTTTTGCTGACGCTCTTCTCGATAACATCATGAAGGGTTCAAGCATAAAAAACCGACAAACGCTATCTGGGCCGAAATGAAACCAAAGCCTACCATGTTTGAGCTGAGGGTGCCATCATTCTGAGAGTAAAATATGTTTGTTCATAGAAGCTGCCACATCCCCTATATAATGGCCCTGTCACACTACGACGCTTCTCGCCGGCGACACGGCAACGTGTAGTGATTTTGGGCGATAATAAGTGAAACGTATGGACGCGCTGGGGGCGCGTTATGCGCGCGTCGGTACACGTCGGTACACTATGTTTGACGTTGACGGTCGTCGGCGGAAGTCGGCGCGCGTTATTGGTCGCTGAGTGTTTTGAACCTGTCCAAAACAAGCCAACGACCGCCAGCGCGCGCAAATATATGGGTAAGGACGTTAGGCGCGCGTCGCGCTGCGTTGGACGCGCCGGAATAACGTTATGGGAACGGTAGGAAGACGGCGCGCGCGCGGGAGGGTCGTTGCTCACGCGTTGCGCAAACTGGGCGGTTTTTGTTTTACGCCCTAGCATCATTTAAGGTTAAATGAAGACGTCGCACCAAACTTTTTTTTTTTTCCCCCAGCGCGTCCACACACGTTGGCCGCGCGCGCATAACGCGCCGCGCTGACGCCGATCTTTTCCCCCAAACCGCCGAAAAGTTTGACGTTTCTCGACGCGCAAGATTTTATTTTCAACGCTGACGGATCGCCGGGAGAAGCGTCGTAGTGTGACAGGGCCATAACGCACTACTCAATATGAAATTGATAGATTTAAGTTATGGGCCTGTCACACTACGACGCTTCTCGCCGGCGACCCGTCAACGTGTGGTGTTTTTGGGCGATATTTGGTGAAATATGGAGACGCGCTGGTGGCGCGTTATCGGCGCGTCGGTACACGTCGGTACACTATTTTGGACGTTGACGGTCGGCGGACAACGTCGGCGCGCGTTATTGGTCGCCGATCGTTTTGAACATGTCCAAAACCACCAGCGACCGCCAGCGCGCGCAAATATATGGGTAAGGACGTTAGGCGCGCGTCGCGCTGCGTTGGACGCGCCGGAATAACGTTATGGGAACGCTAGGAAGACGGCGCGCGCGCGGGAGGGTCGTTGCTCACGCGTTGCGCAAACTGGGCCGTTTTTGTTTTACGCCCTAGCAACATTTAAGGTTAAATGAAGACGTCGCGCCAAACTTTTTTTTTTTTTTCCCCAGCGCGTCGACACACGTTGGCCGCGCGCGCATAACGCGCCGCGCTGACGCCGATCTTTTCCCCCAAACCGCCGAAAAGTTTGACGTTTCTCGACGCGCAAGATTTTATTTTCAACGCTGACGGGTCGCCGGGAGAAGCGTCGTAGTGTGACAGGGCCATAACGCACTACTCAATATGAAATTGATAGATTTAAGTTAACTGGAAAGCATAAAGCTAAATTCTATTTGACAAATTACAGAAAAGAACTAAGGTGGATTTGTCGGTCTTTGCACCTAAACCCTTATTATTCTGCAGCTCTAATTCTGTTGGTTAAGTTCATATTTATCGCTTGGGTTGGAAACTATCATTGTTGTGGTGTGAATACTACCTTTTTGGCGCGGTGAATACCATCTTTTTTTCTTGTTTTGTTGTTTGTTTTATTTAACGACGCCTCTAGAGCGCACAGATTTTTATCATTGGCTATTGGACGTCAAACATAGGGTCATTCTGACATATTTCTTTGAAGGAAACCCACTGCCACCACATAGGCTACTCTTTCCGATAAGCAGCAAGGGGTCTTTTATATGCACTTTCTCACAGACAGGACAACACATACCACAGCCTTTGCTGAACCAGTTGTGGACCACTGGTTGGAACAGAAAATAGCTCAAACTGCAAATGTGTCCAGTGAGCAATATCGATCGGATGACCCACACCTTCACAGGTGGACACTCTACTGCCTGAGCTACGTCCCGCTCCCCGGTGAATACTCTATACATGATGGTATATAACTTACAGATTAACTTACAGATCTAGCCAATTCGGGCTGATCTAGGCCCTATTGGGCCTCTAATGCCAGCTAGTTATGGCAAAGAAAGAATTTTTTTGCACACATATGGAGGTGGATGGAATACTGAAGTCATTTAATTATGGGTGTCCTCTCCAATGTCTATCCAGCATTCTCGCAAATGCTTCTAGCGCCAGTGATTTCAACCACTTGGTCTGGAAGACTATTCCATGGATCTGTCAATCGAAAGAAATTGAGTGTTTCCAGACCTCAAGTCTGGACCACTCCTTAAAGATCTTATGCTGCTGGTCTCTGGTATTGCTTTTGACTCTGAGGTTGAACAAATCCATTGTGACATCACTGTCATAGACTCCAATAATAATCTGATAAGTTTCTATCATATCTCCCGTGAGACGGTGATATGACAATGCTGGTAAGCTTGAATATCCTTGGGCAATCTTCATATGTCATCTCTCCCAATCCTGGGATCATTCTTGTCGCATGACAGTGTACAATTTCCAGAGATATAATGCTTAACCAGACGAGGAGCCCAAATGTTATACTCATACAAATACTTCCCCAGCGCTAGTGTGAATACTGTCAGCATGGTGATGGGAATATTGGTTGTAGTGTGAATACTATCCAAGTGCCACTATTGTGCTGTGAATATCGGCCTGTAGTGGTATGCAGGTATTGCAATACCTCAGGGAGTTTGACGCCCCTGCCCTGCAGAGTTGTAAACCACTGCCTTGTGGTACAGGTTCTTGACAGAACCGAAGGCTAAGGGAGCAAACCCTGAACAGAATACCATGTCACTGTGGCAGCATCAAGGGCGGTTTATGTATGGAACTCCCAACATCTCGCGACCAGCCACTGCAGGGACAAATAGTTTTGCGCCTGTCTGGACATGTTCTTGCCGGTGTGAAACCTCTATTTGCCCCCCAAGAGAGTGCCGCTGGACCGATTCAGACCGAATCATGGACATCACTCTCACAGCAGAGAGCTAAATGGAGAGCGGCAGTCAAGTAATGAAAGCAGTCTTTGTCGCATCGCGACCGACAGCATGATGATGATGATGAGTGTTGTGAATACTCTGGGTGGCGCTGTGAATATATTTCTTGTATTTCTACAGACACAGGTCTACAATCCCTTATCCTAAATTCTAAAATCCGAAAACCTCCGAAAACCTTTTTTTTTTCGAACAGCATATAAATAAATTGTAATACTATTCATATGCTTTGTTTATTCCACCTATATAATAAATAATAATAATAATAATAATCACACTAATAATAATAACAACAATAATAATATTTAAATAAATAGATTTCTGGAAAAATATTAATATATTTGAGTACAGTTACTGTATATGTCCCAATAGAAGCACGCTACCCAATAGAAGTATACCCCCCATTCCAAGATTGAAAGCACGCACAAATTTACAATCATATTCAGACTGAATGCACATAAAATAAGACAATCCCACTTTATTTCAGAGGTGCGACAAAAACAAATCCATGAAATTCTTTAACTTTGAATAGACACACATCCATGTGTCTGCATTTGCGCAGCATGCGTCTATTGGGACATATACGTTATCTTGATGCTGTGCATGCTTAAAAGTTTTACCAAATATTTTCGTTGGAAATAAAATGAACTAGCATATTTACGATATATAATTATTCCATTATTTCATTTATCAGCATATTCCTCAATAAATAAACTGTATGTCTTCATGTATCCTATGGATGAATACTCACACGTTTTTATGCAGTATTAATGTTTGATTACTACCTTTACGCTGAAATATTACAAATTCTGAATTCAGAAACACAACTCGCCCCGAGCATTTCGGATAAGGGTGTGTGGACCTGTATTATTGATATAGTATGAATAGGTATTCTGCTGGTGTGAATTCTACCCCTCCAAGTTGATAGGTTATTATCGGGTAATACAATTGTCTGCACTCTCCCTGTGTTATGAATACAGTTCCATGAGAATGTGAACCCTATTCCCAATTCATAGTGTGAATTCTACCCTTATTTGTTTGTTGAGGGTTTTATATCCTGGCAACATCTAGGGTCACCAGGCACCGATTTCTCACTTTGACACATTATCAGGATACTGAGTTAACCAACCCTGGCCCTATCCTAGTAATGCTCAGCATCAGGCTAGGTAGCGACAAGTATCAATTTTGTTAGTCATTGGTTTGATTCGGCGGGGATTCAAACGCACAACCTTTCGCACGGGAAGCCTGCGCTCTACCGATTCGGCCATCACGACTATAATTATACCCTTATTGTGTAGTGAATATGGTGTATGTGGTGGTGCGTATAATATTACTGCCAGTCTGAATACTATAGCGGTGTGAATACTAGTAGTAGTAGTAGTAGGCCTAGTGCATAGCAATAGTGCATTCAGATTTAGATAAAAACTCAATTGGAATTTTATCAAAATTTACTATCTCGCCTAAATCGCACAGCACACACACACTGAAGAGTCATTTTTAATTGTCTATCTGTCCATTTGGCGACTTCATTATGACTGACAAATCGTCAATTTGAGATTAGTTTTAAGAGTCAGGTCCTATCAAAACGAATCCAGTCACCGACTGTTATTACACAATTATTACCGCTGTTACGACGTGAGAATGCCGGCAAATATTGTCCGACGTGAATATAATTTTAATTTTATGGAGCACATGGTATCGTCATAATGCACCCCGGTCTTATATGACCTTAGATGTTGCTATGACGTAAAACTCCAACAACCAGCCATAATGCACCGATTATATTACACCCGCCTAATCACTACAAACCAATGTCGGCTGCCCCGGTTAGTTCCGTGACCTCCCGCTATAACTGAATTGGCGCTGTTTCGCGCGTATCCACTAGAGGGCGCCACCCGGCGCCGCTCGCCTCCTCGCAATGCCAACACACCACCTACCTACCCTCGTACCGTTATGCCCCGGTCACATACACGTTAGTGGACGTAGTTGAATGTAGTGGAGGCTAACGTAGTTGAACGTAGCTGAACGTACCGGCATCCATACTTCTCCTTGGTAATAATGTGGGTGGGCCATGAGTTCCAATTTAATTTTTGGACATGTTCAAAAGAGCGCTACGTTAGAGGATGAATTTTCATCCGTGATGCTAACATACTCTAGCATACTCTAGCATACTCTAGTGTACTTGGACGAAGCCCTGGTCACATAGCCGTTCGTGGATGTGGGTGAACGTAGTGGAGGCTAACGTAGTTGAACGTAGTTGAATGTACCGGCATCCGTACCATAGCGTATTTATCCATACCGTAACATATTTATCCATACCAAAACGTATTTATCTGTACCAAAACCGGCTGTACCTTAACCTATTTCAATGTAGTTTAACATACTTACACCACGTTTGACCCATGTTAGCCTCCACTACGTTCACCTACGTTCAACTACGTCCACTGACGTGTATGTGACAGGGGCATTAGTTGGATCTTTACTTACGATAACATCGGCGATCTGATCAGAATGCGCAATGAATTATTACATTGAATATTTAAATATGTAAATTCTGTGCTAACAATCTAATGTGATCTGCATTAATACGCACATAGGAGGATAATTGTGTGGTTCAAAAGTATCTCTGATATCAGGCCGTGCCATGCTCGTGTTGCTCTCCCATATAAATCACAATGATTCTGTTAGAGTCATTATTACGCACGCATCAGTTAGAGTCATTATTACTCACGCGTCAGTTAGAGTCATTATTACGCACGCATCAGTTAGAGTCATTATTACGCACGCGTCAGTTAGAGTCATTATTACGCACGCGTCAGTTTAGTGCAATGGGTACTTTCTGCTTGGTCAAATGACACTAGTACCATACAATCAATCAATCAATAGTTCCATCCTCTAGTCGAGGGTTGGATGCAATGGTTCTCCACTTGTCCCGATGTTGTGCTGTTCTGATAGACTGTGAATAATTCAAGCCTGTCCACTGTGAAATATTTGTAAACCATGATGTTCTTGTCTCCCCTCCCTCTGCTGCCATTCACCTTCCCTTCCAACAATGTCGGTATATTGAACTCTGACGAATGATGTGGCCAAAATAAATAAGTTTCTTTGTCTGTATAGTGGCAAACAAGCTTTCTTTTTATTTTCTGAGACTTCTTTGTGGGATCTTCTTTGTCCATGATATTTTCATCATCCTTCGATAAGCCACATTCAAATGGCTAACTTTGTACATTTTCTTAGAGATTGCCAGTCTCGCCCCATACATAGAGTAGCACACATAACACTGAAAATACGCTTCCTTGTTTGTATTAATATCTTACTTGATGTTAACACTCTATACATTTTGGAGAATGTTGTTCGGGCTATTGTTATCCTCTTTAATTTCTTCCTCACATCCCCATCATTTAATCTTTTGTCCGAGATATATGAATTCGGATACTTGTTCTATGTTTGTGCCATCTATGGTTATATTGACATTTGGTTTATCTGTCTTTTTACTTATAACCATTGTTTTGGTCTTCCTGGCATTCAGTACCATACAGAGTTGACAAAATTGGAGAATGAAAAATTGAAAGATCTTATCTTAAGGGATGTTATATATTGGAGGGTCTGAGGGTAATCCCCCAGTAATTCTTTTTTTCCCACAAATAATCCGTAAGATTGATATAATATTACTATATTAATGATATTGCAAGATTGTCAACATTGGAAAATGAAAGACCGGAAGATCGGCGTAAGGTGATGATGGGACAGAACATATTGTAACCTTATGGCGCAACTATAGTAAGGGTTGGCAACCCTGACCATATAAGGTCACGAGATTATAGTTCCATCACAAAGATCAAAATAGCTCAGTAAACACGCGATAAGAAATAAAAGATATAAAATTGTACATACTTGTAAACATTATACTAGTCCTCGTGGGTGGGAAGATTGATTTCAAATGGGTCTCGGCTTTAGCTTTGGCCCATTTGAAATTAACCCGCTCAGCCACGAAGAATACCTGTATGCAATATACTAATCCATGTGGGTGGCTGCATTGATTTAAAATAGGCTGAAGCCACAGGCTGAGTATTATTTTTAATCTGCCAACCCGCCTATCCACTCGGGTTATTGTCAAGACGGACACCTAACTTGCGACAATACACACTCATGTGCTGCCCCTCCTCACCACTGGTATCTGACTCAGTCACCTTATCCTGACACTGATTCAGCCACTCCTTGCCTTATCCTAGACACCGAGTGGGCGCTAAGCTCATTCATCACATGTGAATAAGTTGAGTGCTCACTCCCAAAGTGGCGGGTCGTGGGATTCGAACCTATGGGGTTCGAATCCAGCCAATTCAAACCAAATTTATACTTGTTGCTCCCTTATCCTGGCGCTCGACATTATTAGGATATGGTAATGAGCAGTGGAATGGGGGAGATCAGTCTTCCGTGAGACCAGTCTCCATCAACCAACGAATGTAAAAAAATACATAATTGTAAAAAATGTCAATGCCGACGCGCAAGGTAAGAAAGCAACAACCACAACCTTTAAAAGACTTCGCTGTGACTCCGCCGGGGATTGATCCCACGCCTTTCCGCATGAACAACGATTGCATAGCCCACACAGTGGGACCTACTGTCTAGTTATTGCAAGTAGTGTCCCACACCCAGTGTTGCCAGAGCACACCACTCCATACGGCGTCATAGTGACGTCACAGTGACCTCATTAGAACGTCACAGACCACACATCGGTATATATGCCCAGCGGGTTCGAATCGTTTTACACACAGGCTCTGATGGCAAGGCTCTCGTAATGAGGCAGGGGTCAAATGGGGGTCAAACACTGTACACATCAGGTAACCATGCCATCTCATTATCCATCGCTCTGCTCGTTGACCTCTGAACCCTGAACCCGGTGACAGTATCATTCAAATGTCATCACCAGGGGTATAACTATAAGGGTGCGACACCGAGAAAAATAAGAACAACAAACACAAATACCTCACCACGGATGGCCTCGGTAATTATATAGGGCCCTAGTTGGTGTTGGGCATTGAAATGGTTTGCGTGTTATACAAACAGAGGCTTCCTACACTTTAGGCTGAACAACATTCCCTAACGACCGGACGCGGTGGCCGAACGGGTAAAGCACAAGCCTCTTGTTGCGGAAGGTTAGGAGTTCGGTTCCCGGTCGAGTCAAACCAATGACTTACAAAACTGATGCTTGTCACTTCCTAGCCAGGCGCTCGGCATTATTAGGATAGGGCAAGGACTGGTTGGCTCGGTGTCAGAATAATGTGACTGAGTGGGATATCAGGTCATGGTGCTGGTGGTCTGGTGACCCAGTGGGGCCGCACTATAAAGTCATAATGAGTGCACACTGTCACAAGTTGGTACCGGTCCTAATATGACCTTAGATGTTGCCAGGACATAAAACTGCAACAACCAACCAACATCACCTAACCTTCCAGTACCATAAGCTAACTAACATTTTCCAACACTTGTTCCATAAAATGAGCCATCGTTTGCCAGTATTTACACACACAGCAATCCCACAAAATACCCTATTTTGTTCTGTCCGTGTACGGTTTTTTTAATGCAAAAAACAAATTACTTTCGGCAATAAAATAAAAGTATGCATGTAATACGATAGGGTTTATTTGTCGGGGTTTTACATCGTAGTCACATCTAAGGTCATATCAGGACAGGTAACAACTTATGACAATGCGCACCATAGTGACTTTATAGTGCTGCCCCACTGAGAATTCAGGCCACTAGCACCATGACCCGATATACCACTCAGTCACATTATCCTGAAGCTGAGCTAACTAGTCTTTTCCCCAACTAAACCTAGTAAGCGTAAGAGTGTGTGGTTAGATAGCGACAAGTATCAATTTTAAGAGTCATTGGTTTGACGTGGCCGGGATTCGAAGTCCAGACCTTCTAGATGGGAAGATAATGATTTCTTCGCCTGATGACCTTAGATGTTGCTAGGAGGTAAAACAACAACATACAAAACACAATCTAACTTATATAAATAGTAGTTTGTTATGAACCAAATAAACTAGAAGGAAATCCAAGGAGGTAAAAAGAATTAGGGAAATAAAATCACCAATGCAGATAGATGCCTTTCTTAACGGGTTAGTGACATTACTACGTACACTGCGTGAAGGCCGGTACCCGGTCAGTTTCCAGCAGGATGAGCAGGGCCTGCTGTATTCATTACAGCAGACAACCGAGTCTGGCACACGGTCACGTGGTAGGCAGGACATAATGGCAGCAGAGTGTCTAGTCTATTTAGCAAAGGTGTCGGGAACTGATACGGAATGTGGTTCAGCCACAACTTACATATATCTAGGACGTCGCCTATAACCCATTCACAGCAGAACCTACAAGTTCACCCGCCCATCAGATGTTAACCCATTCACAGCGAAACCTACAAGTTCACCCGCCCATCAGGTATTAACCCATTCACAGCGAAACCTACAAGTTCACCCGCCCATCAGGTATTAACCCATTCACAGCGAAACCTACTAGTTCACCCGCCCATCAGATGTTAACCCATTCACAGCGAAACCTACAAGTTCACCCGCCAATCAGGTATTAACCCATTCACAGCGAAACCTACATGGTCACCCGCCCATCCGGTATTAACCCATTCACAGCGAAACCTCCAAGTTCACCTGCCCATCAGGTATTAACCCATTCACAGGGAAACCTACAAGTTCACCCGCCCATCAGGTATTAACTCATTCACAGCGAAACCTACAAGTTCACCCGCCCATCAGGTATTAACCCATTCACAGCGAAACCTACAAGTTCACCTGCCCATCAGGTATTAACCCATTCACAGGGAAACCTACAAGTTCACCCACCCATCAGGTATTAACCCATTCACAGGGAAACCTACAAGTTCACCCACCTATCAGGTATTAACCCATTCACAGGGAAACCTACAAGTTCAGCCGCCCATCAGGTGTTAACCCATTCACAGCAAAACCTGCAAGTTCACCCGCCCATCAGGTATTAACCCATTCACAGCAAAACCTACAAGTTCACCCACCCATCAGGTATTAACCCATTCACAGCAAAACCTACAAGTTCACCCACCCATCAGGTATTAACCCATTCACAGCAAAACCTACAAGTTCACCCGCCCATCAGGTGTTAACCCATTCACAGCAAAACCTACAAGTTCACCCACCCATCAGGTATTAACCCATTCACAGCAAAACCTACAAGTTCACCCACCAATCAGGTATCAACCCATTCACAGCAAAACCTACCAGTTCACCCACCCACCCATCACGTGCTAACCCATTCACAGCGAAACCTACAAGTTCACCTGCCCATCAGGGTCAACCCATTCACAGCGCCACCTACCAGTTCACTCACCCATCAGGTATTAACCCATTCACAGTGCCACCTACCAGTTCACTCACCCATCAGGTATTAACCCATTCATAGCACCACCTAGCTGTTCACCCGCCCATCAGGTATTAACCTATTCACAAAGCCACCTACCAGTTCACAGTCACATTCTCACTGTCACCTAATTCCCAACATTCTCCTAAAGGAAGCCAATCTCAGGCAATATAGTGGAGCTATGCGTTTTCATAGTTACACTTACATTATTAATCCATGTTTAATAATAATATCCGACATCTAGTCCATGCTAATGCTATTTTAAATTCATAACAGATATAAAATAATTCATGTAATCAATAAATCAATAGGATGCAGCTATGATAGGCTTTGGACCTGTTAGCTGCTCTTAATTAATAGAAATCGAGACAGTTCTTCAGATGTGGTGGATTGTAGCAACTGTCACTGGCTCCAAGATATACGTAATGCTTGACCAGTATGCATTCAGTCATTGTGTCGCAGATCCAGTCTGGAGTACCACTTCATATGTGATACACATGTTGTCGGTATGAAACTAGGTGCTTTAATACACCGAGGATATCTTCCTGATATGACCTTAGATGTTGGCAGGACTTAAAACTCCAACAACCAACCAACATTTAGGATGCACACATATATGCAATGTCCTGCTGTGGTGATGCATAAATGCTGAGGGGTACATAAAATGCAAGTGGCATTCCCTACTATGGGAATATATGAATACATCCTCGATGGGCTACCAGTGTGCATAAATCTTGCATAATGCTGGTACGTGCACATATGTTACACACAGTAGCTGAGAACAATCAACTATATTTGACCTCAATAGAATGTATACGCCCAGTTAAATGGGTTGTAACATGACTGAAACAATTTCAATTATACCACAACTATAATGATCAAATGTGATTTGTTTGTTTTACGTCCTAGCAACATCTAAGGTCACATCAGGATGGGTACCGACTTGTGACAGTGCACACTTATGACAACTGTATAGTGTTGTGGATATTTCGGTTCTCACTTCAGAAAAAGGTATATTATGCCCAAATCGGTGTCAGCTAGTGCCTTCCAAAATGGCAGTTGATCGCATCAGTATGTAACCAGCCAAGACATGCTGTAGCAAGTGGCCAGTTCTCCACACAGCACGTTACACCCGCAGGTAGCCATGCAACTATACACACTTCCCGCTCTGAAGGTTATTTCAGTAATAAACGATTACATTACCATAAATGTTCTTTGTGCGACTTTCTTTGTGCCTTCTCCATTATACATGTTCAATCATATAGCACAGCCGGTACCAGTTAATGGCCCTGTCACACTACGACGGTTCTCGCCGGCGTGCCGTCAGCGCGCAAAATATCTTCTACGCGTCGAGACACGTCCAACTTTTCGGCGGTTTGGGGAAAAAGATCGGCGTCAGCATAGCACGTTATTCACGCGCGGCCAACACTAGTCGACGAGTGAGGAAAAAAAAAAAAGAAAGTATGGCGAGACATGCTCATATGACCTTAGATGTTGGTAGGATGTAAAACAACAAAGCAACCATTTGGCGCAACATGTGGAGACAACCCTCATGCGTGCGTGGCGACTGCCTAGCATTCGCATAACGTTATTCCAGCGCTGTCGACGTCCTTCTGACGTCGCCATAATATTGGAACCTGTACATTGACGCGCGTTGTGGGTCGTCGCGGTTTTTTGACATACTTAAAACATTGAGCGACCAACTATGTGCGCCGCCGTCCTCCGGCGATGTCCAGGATAGTGTACTGACGTGTACTGACGTTCGCAAAACGTCCCCCTAATGTTTCCTGACGTTTCGCCAAAAAATGATATACGTTGACGCGCGTTGGAGAGAAACGTTGTAGTGTGACAGGGGTATTAAGTGTAGCTTACTTCGGATGACCTAGTTTTACATGGTCCACTTCCACTGCAGGAGGGAGGTGGTGAGTAGGCCTATTATCCTCGGTAGGATACAACTGAAGACTTCAAGATCTGGTCACGTGATTTTAACATCTATTTTTGTTTTTCATAAACATTCGCTCAATTTGAGCAAAATATTTAAATTCTAGAAATATTAAAGCTGTAAGGTCCGATGAAGCATCAAATTTTCAAAACCAAAACACTCACCTCGATTTGATTCTACATATCTAACGTTGATACTGAAGCACTTATTAAGCATGTGCTTCCACATAGAAGGGCATATTGAGTCAATTTAATAGAACTTGTTACTGCACAACTGCATAGCCTATGGTGTCAGTTTTGGTGTGGTTGCCACAATTTATTTAGCAAAGTTTGCAATTCAAATATCTCAAAAGATAACCATTTAAAATCAAAGTTACTTCAAACAAAAAAAAGTAAGGTAGAGTATAACAACCAAGTTGATATATTTATCTCAGAAAAACATGACAGAAACTCAAACCTATCGGACTTAAGCTAAGATTCCTTACACGTGGTATGCGGTATGCGGTATGCGAATGTGGCAAAAAATCGAAACGCCTTGAAGTCAATGGGCTACATCCCTTACACGGGGTATGTGAATGCGAATGCGAATGCGAATGCGGCAACTCGATCGGTCCCTGTAGCGATCGGTGTGGCATGCAGCATGCGGCACGCGCTATGCGAATAGAAACATCAGTTTCACTTGTCCATTAGTTTTAGACGAGGAGAGGCGACTGAGCATTATGGAACGGTCACGCACAAGGGAGCAGAGGGGAAACATATGGTAGTGGTGGTGGTGGGGTTACGGGTTCGTAAAAATGCTACCATAGCCACAGAAATATGAATACTTATCTATAATTTGGTAATTATAAAGGTAGGAACCCCCATGTGACGTACCAAGAGGTACATAGATATAAATGCCATATTAGGCCATATACAGTGCAGTATGGAGTATACTTGTTTATTTTTATTTTTTAACCAGTCGTGTGCCACATGCCGCATGCCACATAGAAGGAATCCTCCCATTCGTATACCGCATGCCGCATACCGCATAGAAGGAATCTTAGCTTTATGCAACTTTAACTGAGGCATTGTACTTGGAACAATTAACAATAGCTCTAACAGCTGAGATGGGTCATTACGGACGAATGGCGATAATAGACACAGCTTGGCTACCCTGGCCTCAGCCTTGATTAAGCCCTAAATAACTTACAGACAGTAGCTCATTTCAAGATAATATTATATGCAAACCATGAATATTACATTCGAACATGATAATCGTTATTAATACCCCCATCACACCAAAGTAGTTCTTAGTACATTCTTGAAAATGTTGCTGAACGGGCTCAAACTGTGTGCAAATGTAGTGAACATAGTAACAACGTTTTACAAACTTTTTATGAACTGCATGGACGGGCAAGGATGGAAGTGTGCTCTAGAACTTTGAGCATGTTCAACATTTTCGGTGGCCACGTTCTACCCCGTTTTAGAACAGGTCGGCCGTTTTGAAAACTAGTTTGGTGTGATGTGGGGATGTAAGTAAAGTTGTATTGGCAATGTTACTAGTCCTTTAAACAAAGTGGGGCTCATCCCTACCACGACAAGTGCTGGGTGTTACAATGGTAGGGCAAGGAGTGGTTGGTTCAATTCTAGGATAATGTGACTGAATGGGATATTACACGATGATGCTAGTGTAGTGGTCTGCACTGACCTCTCGGGCAAGGAGCCGCATAGACAGGTAGGCGTGGGTAGTGTGTTGATATCAGGGAGCCTAGGTGGTGTAATGCTTAGCACACTGGCCCGGAATGCAAAGAGATGTCGGTTCGAGTCCCGCTCTAGGCACAATATTTCCCATTTTCATCACCCCCACGACACTAGTGACATGGTATTTCATTGAGGCAGTACTATAAAGCCATTAGGAATACACACTACCATATCACAAGGCAGTCATCATCTTAGATGTTGCTATGACGACTTAGAATCGGCAGCAAAGCAATCAAATAACTGAAAATTGCACTAAATTTATTGATTTAATTCCCATCCACGGGAACTTTTCAGATTTGTTCTGGGATCTGAATTCCCCCCCCCCCGCCCCCAAACATGTTTGTAATAGCTAATTAATCACACTGATTCGAATCCGCTTGAAGCCCTTAACTCGGCGCCAATAACTCGGCGTAAAGGGTTTTTACCTAAAGTGGAAATTATCACATCATATCCAATATATGGTAGATTGGATGGCCAAATGAGTTGAGCATCCATCTTCCATTGTGGCAGATCGTGGGATTCAAACCCGTGATCAAGTCAAACTAATGACTTAAAAATTGATACTTGTTGCTTCCTAGCCAGGCGCTCAGCATTATTAGGATAGGGCAAGGACTGGTTGGCTCAGTGTCAGGATAACGTGACTGAGTGGGATATCAGGTCATGGTGCTGGGTGGCCTGGTCTCCCTGTGAGGCAGCACTATAAAGTTGCAATGAGTGCGCACTGTCACAAGTCGGTACACATCTTGATATTACCTTAGATGTTGCCAGGATGTAAAACTCCAACAACCAACATCCAATATATGGATTCTCTTAAATTCTAACAAAAAAAAGAAAAGGAAAGAAAAATACATTACAAAAACCAACTCCCCCCTACATCTATCTATGCAGGATAATCCATCGCTACGACGTAGGTTCCTCACACTTCTGCTGGTGGCAGCAGAGGAGGCGGCTTTTCTTTTCACACGGCATAATAAATATGGCAGCGCTTATCACACAGCACAAAACAATTTCAATCGCAGCGCAGTCGGCACAGAACAGAACACCAGAGTTGCTTTGACGTCGAGTTGTGTGTAACTGGCCACTCGTTGAAAGAAAGCCGGGTAAAGGAACCTGAGGGACCCACCTCAAAGGTGTTCGTCGATCCTTCTTTCAGCGCAAAGCGATAAGCCCTTACAACCCAAAGGGTGGCGGGCGGGCAATTATGGGAGAAGAGGGGGAGGGGGGGGGGGTCCAAAAAGGACACTGAAACAAATGGATGCCGGCAATAGCATCTGGGAGGAATTCCACTTACTAATGATTCACCGATCATTCTCACCAAAATATAGCCAAATAATTAGTGAGTTAGCGGACAGGTTTTCTTTACGAGTTTTCTCAGATTGGTGTGTGTGTACATCCGAGTAACATCTGAGGTCATATCCGAATGGCTACCAACATGTGAGGGCGTGTGCGCACTTCTGGTGGCTTTATAGTGTTTCCCCTGTGGAATACCATACTTTCCTCATCACCGTGAAACAATGTCCCACTCAGTCTTATTATTCTGACAGGAAATCAACCAGTCTTTGCCCTACCATACGATAATGCGTCGTGACATCCGAACTAGTGACATGTGCCAATTTCTTGGGTCCTCAGTTTGACTCGGCCAGGGATCGAACACCGGTCCTTCCATATATGAACCAGACAGTGTTCCTACCGCCAGCTCATCTCCTCGATAAACGATTAATATGAAATATGACCGTGGAGAAGTAAAGCAGACTAAATTGTTTACTGTGATTATAAGGCGACTGTGATTAATGTCCAGTGACCGAGTGATAGTGTTTCCACGCCACTGGTTAGGGTTTGGACCAGTGGTGGCGCCACCGGTCCCAAAAAGGGATGGGGTCACCCATCGAGTACGACACAGTATAGCAGTGATTACAATATTAATAAGGACATTCCTTACGCGCCTTTATACTCAGATAAGTCTTATACATAGAGACAGAGAGAGACAGATATATACATATGTAGATCTCTCTCTATATATAGAGAGATCTCTCTCTCTCTACATACAGAGGTATACAAAGCATATATTACCCACACCTACACATGCACATTCACCCAACTCGAAATATTGATGACGCATTTTAAAGTTGGAGGGAGCGCTACACCCATTCCTGGGTGTCAATCCTGTATTGACTGATTCAAAAGCTTGTGAATGGAGAGACACACAAAAGCAAAGCGCCAACTTCAGAGCTACGGCAGTGGGCAGTGCTACGACCAGCAGCTCTGAGCAGCTCGGAGGAGCCGCTCCGAGTATCCCCGAGCCACTCTGAGCAGCTCTGAGTCGCTCTGAGCAGATCCCAGTAGCTCTGAGCAGCTCAAACGAGCCTTCTGAGGACGAGATAAATGAACTCGTCGCGTTCCCTGACAGCGCCTCTTGTGCTGCCAGCTTCAATGGCTCAATGTTCGACAGCCTCAAACACACGCGCCCACATAATAAAAGCGATGACAAATTACCGAATTAGAGCAAATCGAATGGGAGGCGAACACGATTACAGCATTAGAGGCCTGTGTGTGGGGCTGAGGTGTGCGGGTGGGGCGGTGTGTGAGGGCGGGGGTGGGGGTGGAGGGGGCGGGGTGTTGGCATAGCGACAGATGGCGGAAGCCACTGCACCGATTATCACCTAAATACAAATGACTGCCGCCAAATGAGGACCGAGTAGGGGGGTCTATAAACTGATTTAAGTCTGTCAGAAACTATGCAGCGTCGCTCTAGTCAGAAACGCGCGCGTGAGTACACGTGAGAAGCACGAGAATTGAGGCGGGAAGTGGCTTCAGTCGAACGCGCTAAGCAACAATAACAAAAAATGTTGTCTGCACTGGGAGTGGTGTAATCCAGTTACAGCGCATGCGCGGTCGGATCCGTGTTCTACTAAATAAACCACGAAATGTTCTGTAGAATTCGCAAGACGTAAAACTACTTTGTTTGCTTTGTTTTAAACAGAGAAAAGAATAAATGATGTTTTTGAACTCCACCTCTTTTTGTCAACGGTGGAACTATGTATGGTTCCTCCATTGAAATTGGGTCGTAAGAGAACACAGAACGCAGCAAATTAATTATAATTTCTTTTTCCCCCCCACGGACTGGTTCATGTTAGTAAAACGCGCTCTTTACAGACCTGCCACCTGGCGGTCTTGATTAAAATGCCAGCGATAACAATAACAGCGAAACTCCAAATTATTGTTTACACTGAGCAGACGAGATCTGAACAAACTTTCAGTGAACATTGTTCTGTTACCGAAAGAGGAAGGAGAAAGGCAGAAGATATTTAGCTCCAACTTGAAATAACCCGCTGACGTCATGTTATTTGGGTAGCCCAGGTGTTAGGGACATGGATGACGTTTACAACAAGGAGCGAAGATACTGCAAAGACCGTAACACACTTCCAAGTAAGAACTGACACTCGCCGAGCTCACTGTTGATGAATACGACGGTGGCGACACTTTACCCCCTGGTGGTGGTTGGTATGGTCCTACTGGCAAACTCAGATTCTTTGAATGTTTTCGGATACGACTTCATCGATGGTCAAATTAAAAATACAACCTTGCAGAGATCGAATCCTGACAAAGGAAAATGCCGGAATAAATTCTCTATTCCCTTTTCACTATGAATATAGCCAATGCTGTCGAGATGGCACAACAATACTACCAATGAACCAATCAATCAATCCAATGTGGAGAACTCCACAGTCATCTAAGTGTTGTATTTTGTGAAATACGCTATGCAATAAAAATAATACGGTAGCAGTAAAAAGGCCAACTCTAGTGTTACTTAAACCAACACTATGCGATCAAAAACAAGATCCTAAAGATGCTGTGAACCAATAGGAAGGCCACTTCTTAAAAACTCATGCATATTCTTTGGTGTAGGCAAGGAGTTATCAAAACATCAGAATACATTAGAATCATTCATGTGAACTATAAAAATGGAGTTTTATATAAATATTTTATTGATGGAACTGGAATAGGTTAGTTGTATGAAGGCCTGTGGAAAGTTCTAGAACAAGTAGCTTGAGATGTATGGCTAACACTTGTGTGTGCATGCAAGTAGGGATTGGATGCTGTGTAGGGGTTTATAAGCAGGCCCTACACAGCAGCAAGAGGGCTGTTACCACTGAATTTTACGGGCGGTAAATATAGCTTATTTGTTGAATAAAGTATGTTGTCACCGCCGGGGCTTTGGTCTTCCAGTCCTACAGACATAACATATTCTGACTTACTTTTTCAAAGCTGCGCATGGGGGGTTGGGAGAGGGGGGCAGGAAGGGGAAGGAGGAAAAGAGAGAAAAAAGGACGAGCAAAGCAAATGTTCTCAATAATACAGATACTTCTTACACATATGACCACCACTTCAGTAGCTGTATTTCTCTACCTAAAACAGGGTACACTGTCAGTAGGGGTAGAACGGAAGATTGTGCTTCGGGAGGAGTGTGATGGTGGCTGAGATGGTGGTGGTGGAGGTGGAGGTGGAGGTGGAGGTGGAGAATGACGAGGAGGAGGTGCTGGTGGTGGTGGTGGTGGTGGAAGAAGAGGGCAGATAATGGTGGTGATGGTGGTGGTGGTGGTGGTCGTCGTCGTCGTCGTGAAGAATGAGTAGGAGATGGTGGTTGTGGTGGTGGAAAAGGGGGGAATATGTGGATGGGGTGTGGTCGTCGCGTCGTGAAGAATGAGTAGGAGGAGGATGGTGTGTGAAACATTTGTGGTGATGCGGTGGTGGTGGTGGTCGGAATGAGTAGGAGGAGGGGGGGTGGTGGTGGTGGTGGAAGAAGAGGGCAGATAATGGTGGTGATGGTGGTGGTGGCAGTGGTGGTCGTCGTCGTCGTGAAGAATGAGTAGGAGGAGGTGATGGGGGTGGTGGTTGTGGTGGTGGAAGAGGGGGGCAGATTATGGTGGTGATGGCGGTGGTGGTGGTCGTCGTCGTGAAGAATGAGTAGGAGGAGGTGATGGTGGTGGTGGTTGTGGTGGTGCTGGAAGAGAGGGGGGAAATAATGGTAATGGTGATGGTTGTGGTTGTCGTCGTCGTGAAGAATGAGGAGCAGGTGATGGTGGTGTTGGTGGTGGAAGAGAGGGGGGGAAATAATGGTGATGGCTGTGGTCGTCGTCGTCGTGAAGAATGAGGAGGAGGTGATGGTGGTGGTGGTGCTGGTGGTCAAAGAGGGGAAGAAAGTGATGATGCTGATGGTGGTAGTGGTGGAGGTGGAGGGGGGTAGGTGGTGGTGACGGTGGTGGTGATGCTGATCGTGGTGGTGGTGGAGGATGATGAGGAGGAGATGGTGATGGTGGTGGTGAGGAAGAAGGAGAAGGGGAAGAGCTGATGGTGGTGCTGATGGTGGGTCGTCGTCGCGGAGAATGAGGAGGAGGAGGAGGTGATGGTGGTCAAAGAAGGGAAGGAGGTGATGGCGGTGGTGGTGGTGGAGGAGGTGGAGGAGAGGCGCTCATGGTGGTGTTGATGGTGGGTAGGTGGTGAAGGAGAAGGGGCAGGAGGTGGCGGTGGAGCTGGTGGCGGTGGTAGTGCTGGAGGTGGTGCTGATGGTCGGCGGGTGGGGCTGTGGGAGGTGTGTGTTGAGGATGGTGAGTGGGCGATCTGTCTATATGACAATGACAGTGCGACTACCGCCTCACATACAGTCAATAAATATACCCGTGGGTGGAACGATTAGCACCAGTAACACATACACCACTCTACACTCCGCTCATCCACCCACATACCCACTGGGACACAAGAGTGACACTTCACTTCCCCACAGAACATCAAACTTAATTCTTACAACCAAAACCACTGAAATAAACATATTCAAAATCCCATTAACTTTGCTTATGGCGATTAATTGACATACTTAAAGGGTTGGGGTTTAAATTTGTCTCGAGTTACAAGAGTTACCTACCGATGAATTAGGATATAAAATATAAAGGTGGGTGCAACGGTGAGTGGGTGGCATCGGTGGAGTGGTGTGTGTCTTACTAGTGTTCATCGTTCCAACTGCGGGTATATTTATTGACTGTGTGTGAGGCGGTAGTCGCGCTGTCATTGTCATATTGTGTCGAGCCGGATGGAAAGGCTGGCCGACTTGGTGGTGGTGGGTGTGCATCAAGACGCCATTAGAGATAATGCAGGGCCATGTTGTTCTCTATGTGTGGAGTGTGTGTGGGAGGGGGTGATGGGTGGAAGGGTTGTTAGTTGCCTTTCGTCACACTTACTCCCCCCACCCCCGCTCCCTTTGAGTAAACACCCGGCGCAGGAGCTTGTTCGCGGAAGGTCATGGCGCATTATCTAATGGAGAAGATTCACTAGCAGTAAATGCAGACTGGCAGGAATCACAGCGGTAATGTGATCAAGCAGCTACAGCGACACACTGCGACATGCGCAAAGCACATCGCTTAGCATCAGACTGGGTTTGCTATGTGTACTATGACTGGCTTAGCCATAGTGTCCCCCGGGAGAAGCAGAAGGGGGCATCCAAGGCTCAATGTGCTCACCTAGATTTGAATTTCGTTCGCAATGGTTTTTGGTTTGAGTTTCTTTGACATCTGTGACACAGTTTGACCTGAGACAGCTATTGCTGCTGTTTATCCTTATAAGTTATAGCTTCGCAGTGGTTTCCACTGTGGCTTCCACTGTGGTTTCCATTGTGGCTGACACTGTGGTGTCTACTGTGGCTTTCCCTATCTTCCTCTGTGCCCTCCACTGTGGCTTCCATCGTAGTTTCCATTGTGGCTTCCACTGTGGCTTCGAATGTGGCTTCGAATGTAGCTTTCATTGTTGCTTCCACTTTGGCTTCCAATGTGGCTTCTGTTATGATATTAGGTGGCTTCTTCGATTGCTTCTCACATACTCTCTTCTTTATGTGGTACATCTTTTTTTGCTTTTCTTATTATTCCAACATAAACTAAATTATTTTAAAGTTAGATATATATACACATTTATATATATATATATAACAACATATAAATGGATAAGCCACTTATCGCGTGTAGTAACTAGAGAGTGCTAGTGACTCTTCCCACTAGTCCGGTCCAGCTGAACCACAGTTATGCAAGAATGAAAAGTCTGAATGCACAACTCATGGAGGCCACACCGCAGTATTATGCACCGCAATCAAAACCAGTAGTGTGTTGCTAATGCATCTCAGAAATAGTGTAATGAGGGCGTTTCATAGCGGCTAGCCACACTATCACCACAATGCTATAGACTCCACTCACAGCCAAAGCTGGTATATAGTGAAAAGCCAATAAATCACATGGCTTTTCATGGCGAAAAGCCATTTCCCCAGATGCAGAATCACAACAGCGCAAGTGCAGCCTTATACATATAACATGGCAGCTGGTTACAAAGTGGACAGAGTATTTGCATTGCAGCACGGTGGACATTAGGGGTGTTGACAGCTGTGCAAGCGAGTTGGTGGTAAGTTGTGGCTTCGGCTGGTAATCGCATTCATTGCTTTCGCTCCAATGTACTAGTTCGCGTCCTGACAGGATTTACACCTTTTCACATCAGCTCACCAAAACACTTTAAAAAAAGAGAACACCTACACGGAACGCTAATAAATATCAGCTAAAAATCTATTATTTCAACGCGTTGCCGTTCATGAATAATTTAGAGGTGGTGAGGCGATGCGCCTAGTGGCAGAATTGCAAACTGCAGAGGATGGTGATGTTTCATTAATAGTTTGCAGAAAATTTCTGTTAACAGAGAAGGTATTTTGTATATATAGCAATGAACTTGCTTATATAAAAAAGCATGGTTATATATTATATGTACATATCTAAGTTGTGTACATGTAGGTATACATCTAAGGTGTGAGTACATATATATATGCGTATTTATATGCATCGTCATAGTTTTCTTTTTAAAATGTTGCTATGCACACATTATTTGTTACAGATATTATTTATTAAATGTCTAGTATGAGTGTGGCCCAGTTAAATATCGCCTTTTTGGTGTTTTTCTTTTACTAATCCTGATCATGCAAATAAAATCATCCATATAAAGGGACAGTAACATGACCAACACAACGTGCTATTGATGGTTTGTACAGCTTTAAACAAACTATTTCCCTGGGTACAACCGCGGCTGATAGCCAAGTATGAAAGTGGGTTGATTTGAGTGTGTGGGTGTGTAGGTAGGTGTGTCTATGTGTGTAGGTGTGTAAAGTGTCAGTATAAAGTGCAGAGTGTGTGTCAAATATGTGGTGTGCATATGTGTGTGAATGTGTGAGTAGTGATAGTGTGTATGAGTATATATTGTGTATGTGTGTTATGTGTATACATGTGTAAGTCTGTATGAGTATGCGTGAGAGTGTGTATATGAGTATGCGTGAGAGTGTGCATGGTGTATGTGTGTTATGTGTTATGTGTATACATGTGTAAGTCTGTATATTAGTATGTTTGAGTATGCATATAACTTATATAAGTGTGTGCATGGTGTATGTGTGTTGTGTTATGTGTATGGATGTGTGAGTCTGTATATTACTTTTTATTAGTATGTTTGAGTGTGCATATAAGTGTGTGCATGGTGTATGTGTAGTGTGTTATGTGTCTGGATGTGTGAGTTCGTGTATTAGTATGTTTGAGTGTGCATATAAGTGTGTTTGTGGTGATGTGTGTTTGTTTGTGAAGTGGGCGTGGTGTATATGTGTATGAATGTGTGAGTGTATGTGCTTCTCTGTGTGTATGTGCCTGTATGTGAATGTGTGTCTGTGTGAATGAGTGAATGGGTGAGTGTATGCGGTGTGTGTCTGGTGTGTACATATGCATGTATATGAATGTGTGAGTATATGAGTCTGTGTAAATAAGTGGGTGTGGTCTATGTGTATGTGTTTGTGAAGTGCGTGGTGTGTATGTGCTTGTATGTGTGAGTGCATGTGTTTGTCTGTGTGCATGTGCCTGTATATGAATGTGTGTCTGTGTGAATGAGTGAATGGGTAAGTGTATGCGGTGTGTGTCTGGTGTGTACGTATGCATGTATATGAATGTGTGAGTACATGAGTCTGTGTGTAAATAAGTGTGTGTGTGGTGTATGTGTGTGTGGACTTGTGAAGTGCGTGGTGTGTATGTGCATGCATGTGTGAGTGCATGTGTTTGTCTGTGTGCATGTGAATGTGTGCCTGCCTGTGTGCATGAATGTCTGGGTGAGTGTATCATGTATGTAGTGTGCGTGTGGTGTGTACGTATGCATGTATATGAATGTGTGAGTGTGTAAGTGTGTAAATAAGTGTGTGTGTGGGTGTGTAGGTGTGTGTGTGGGTGTGTTTGGGTTTGTGGGTGTGTGGGTGTTTGTGGGTGTGTGTGGGTGTGTGTGGGTGTGTGTGGGTGTGTGTGTGGGTGTGAGTGTGGGTGTCTAGGTATGTTTGGGTATGTGTGGGTGTGGTAATGGAACAGCTGCACAACAATGACAGTCTAGACAAGCGTTGCAAACAGTGATCATTGTTAGGAGAGATGGGCATTTTTGTGTGGATTCAGGACTAACGTACCCCCCTCTCCCTCCCCCCCCCCACACACACACCAGGACACATAACACACACAGTTCCACATTACATCTAGGTGTCCTCCCGGAATCGAGAAGTGAATCATCACCGTTTTTGTTTGGTTGCTATGGAGAAGGGAACGGGGAAGGGCAGGAGGAGAGGGAGTGGGTTGATGGATGGGGGGAGGGGGAGGTGATGGGAACGGGGAGGGGAGAGGGGGAAGGCAAGCGGATGGGGACGGGACAAGGGGAGGGGAGAGGGGTAGTGAGGAAGGGAATGGGAAGGAGGGGGTGGGGGTGCCCCCACCCACCCTGCTCCGAGAGCCCAATTCCAGACTCTCATCACCCCATCGTTATAATGCGGGGATCATTGTGGGAGAGGATAATTATTTATAGCTTTCATTTCAATGCCGTAACATTGATCGGGAAAACAGCTACCCGTTCCCGCCCCTTTCCCCGACTACCCCCCCCCCCCACACCCTGCCTCACACCCCCACATCCTCCCCCCACCTCCCCCACACCACACCTCCAACCATCGCCTAACATAACAACCACTGAACCTACTGCCTCCGCTCCCATTGTCCGCTTAACACTACACAGGACCGGACGGGATGGGCTAATGGTTAGGGTGTCCGCTTCATGGGATCGATCTCCGGCTGAGTCATTGAATGAAATACTCAGACAATTAATACTGTTCGATATATTGCTTTGTTATTAGGATAGAACAATGCCTCGTTGGTTCAAAGTCAGGATAAATTGACTGAGTGGGGTATTCTGTCATGGTTCTCCACCCACATGGTATCTTATTCGGGCAGCACTATACATTTCCCACTTAGTGTGGAAATAAACAGTTGATGATCTTTCAATGATTTCTGGATGGCTGTCTTGCTCTTTTGGCTTATACCTGGTACGCCCATTTAAACTAGCATGATTGGAAACAGTAAATCATATCTATTAAATTTCTCCATCTGAATGCACAGAAATCCAGATATGGACGAGAGAACATGCGATTGAAATCAGCTTCAATTGTCTGTTTCAAATCAGATGATATGTCATGAGCTGTATATTTTAAATCAAAATCCATTGATATTTCAGCAGCTTGTTCAAATCAGCTGATATTTCAGCAGCAATCTGTTCGATATTTTGATCAGCTGTCTATTTTAAAACCAAGTGCATGTTTCAAATCAGGTGATTTTTCATCAGCAGTCTGTTTCAAATCAACTGATATTTCATGAGCTGCTTCAAATCAGCTGACTTGTCATCAGCTCTCTGTTTCAAATCAGCTGATTTGTCATCAGTTGTCTGTTTCAAATCAGCTGATTTGTCCTCAGTTGTCTGTTTCATATCAGCTGAATTGTCCTCAGTTGTCTGTTTCAAATCAGCTCTCTTTCAAATCAAATATGGCTGTTGACTGGCATTAGTAGGACTGGTATATTCAGTATCGGGATAACATGACTGAGTGAGATAATTGGATCATGATGCTGGTGGCCCAGACTTCCAGTTGGACAGCACTATACAGTCTCCATGTGTGCGCACTGTCACAAGTCAGTACTTGCCATGCCATGACATTAGATGATGCTAGGATATAAAACCACAACAAACAAGCAATTGAAGTGGCAGTTAAAGGCGACAAAAAAACAAGTCGTACATTGCTCAATTGTTCGAAACTGACAATGGGTTCACGGAACATAAGGGTTGCTGGAAATAACAGCTACCACTGTATTTAGACACTTAGTGAGTAGAAAGTATTAACTGCTAAGTTGGCAGGCAACACCCCCCCCCCCACCCCCCACCCCACCCCCCACGCCCACCACCCTTCTGAACCAACAATAGGATATTTCTATAATTGACCGCAGAGACAATATTGGGTTTCGCTGAATGAATCATTCTCCGGGGGCGAGGTGCAGGGTGCTGATAGTGATTCAGGGGCGCGGAGGTATGGGGGTGGGGCTGGGGGAAGCAACCACATTCCTCCCCCCCCCCCCCACCCATCACACACCTCCATCACCACCCCTAGCCCACCCAACACGCAGGGGAGGCTAATCGAGAGAGAATTGTGCCATCTTACAGCATGAACAGCAATAACAGTGCTTAGGTGGCAGGCCCTGTAGGGGTGCTCTGTGTGTGTGTAGGTTGTGTGTGTGCGTGTGTGTAGGTTGTGTGTGTGTGTGTTGTGCGTGTGTGTGGGTTGTGTGTGTGGTGTTTGCGCATGTGCGCATTGCTGGCTTGATAATAAAACATCTCCAGGTCAAATTCTGCAAATCAATTCAGTGTCAGCCAGTTGTTTTTGCTGTTGCTTTTTGTGTGCTGATTATAGAGGTGTGGTTGTTGTTTTTTGTCTTGTTTTTTATTTGGTAGTGGCAAATTGCTTAATTTCATGGCAATTTCTCCGAAGTCCAATTCAATCACATTACATTAAAAAATATATATATATATGTTTTAAGGTTAAAAATTGATACCTGTCGCTTCCTAGCCAGGCGCTCGGCATTATTAGGATAGGGCAGGGACTGGCGAGCTCAGTGTCAGGTTAATGTGACAGAGTTTTACGTCCTAGCAACATCTAAGGTCATATCAGGACGGGTACCGACTTGTGACAGTGCGCAGTCATGGCGAATTTATAGTGCTGCCCCACTTGGAAATCAAGCCGCCAGCACCATGACCCGATATCCCACTCAGTCACATTATCCTGACACTGAGGTAACCAGTCCTTGCCCTATTCTATTAATGCTGAGCGCCAGGCTAGGAAGCGACAAGTATCAATTTTAAAAAGTCATTGGTTTGACTCGACCGGGAACCGAACTCCCGACCTTCCGCGCCCGGTGTGTCTTCAGGGAACCCTAGCCATGTAGGAAACAAGTTCCAATGTTTGAACTCTTTTCCTTTTTAATCCCGTTTTTGTGATACACTTCGGTGATAATATACTTGCTATGGCAGGGCAACCTTGGTCTGGATGCAGAGTTGTCCGTTGAATACAGGTACTAGTGTAGATAGGTTTCTAATTGAACCCGACGTGGAATATTTACTGCTGGTCTATTAGATTGACAGGCATTAAATATGATCAGTTGCATTATTTTGATATAGATATAACAGATTTTACATCGCATACAAATTTATTATTATTAATAATAAATTATGGACCTAAACAAAGTTGGATTATATGTTTAAAAGAATCACTTTAATAATAATAATATATAATAATATATGCGCTGTATAAGAATTATACGAGTATAATAGCCCGGAATATCCCTCCTGCTCCCCAGCACTCCCCCAGTCATCGACTGCTGGAGTATGGACTAGTCATCTGCTGCTCCAGCCTAGTCAACCTCAGCTCCGATCGTGGTGCCACCACTCGCTTTACACTGCAACTGTCACTCAAGGTACCGCCGGGAATAAAAACCCATGTATTCCTTAAAAGGGTTGATGCTCTTTGCACACAGAGTCAAGAATAAAGATGAAAATAATCAAACTAATGCTAAAGTTAGCAAAGCTTCAGCATCACCACACCAACTTTCTTCAAAATTACATCATAAAGTGCTCAACGCCACACTTTACTGCCTCTAGATAAGATTTCCTACCAAGAGCAAAATAACAAAGTAAAACATTTGTGAAACTATTTAGCAATCACATATGAATATGTGAGTTGATATTAAAAATAATAAATAACATCGCATTAATCTTCTGTTTAAAAAACAAATGAATTACTGATTTCATGTGAATGAATGCTCGACGATTGCTTTAGTTGATCAGGGCCGTGGCGTGGTGGGTGTGTGGCGGCTGTGTGGTGGGTGCGTGGTGTGGGGGTGAGAGGGAGGGGGTAGCGGGGGGTTAGGGGGGAGTGGGAGAGGTCAGCCTTGCCTTCCTCCCCCCTCAGCACCCAATCTAGAAGTCATTAGCAAAACCTCCCCCCGTCATTACCCAACCATAAATCACGGGCGCCGATCTTTTAGCAATTAAACCCCCGCAAAAAAAGCACACCTCCCCGACAGCGCCGGGTGCAATTGGGGCCAGAGTGATTATTACCTGCAAGTAGACGGAGGTGTGAGGCACTTACCCCCCCCCCCTCCTTACCGGTCACACACACACACACACATTCACACACGCACACACACACACCGCAGGCTGGGCTTGGAGGTGGTGACGGTGAGTGAGTAGGTTAGGTGGTGGTCGAGCAGATTGTGAGCGAGTTGGTGAGTGGGTGACTGAGTGAGAGGGTGAGCGAGTGGCTGAATGAGTAGCTCGTGAGTAAAGTGGGTAAGTGTGACAGTGAGTGCAGATTGTGAGCGAGCTAGTGAGTGACTGAGTGAGTGGGTGAGCCAGTGACTGAATAAGTTGCTTGTGAGTAAAGTGCGTGAGTGAGTGGGTTGGTGGTGGGAGAGCATATTGTGAGCGAGTTGGTGAGTGAGAGAGCATGAGTGAGTGGCCGAGTAAGGTCAGTGGTTCGATTCCCTGTGCCCCCACCTCTGCCAATTTGGATTTCCACCGCTGTGGTTAACTTACAGCGTCATCAAAGGCCAGTTGCTCTCATACCATGTCTATGTGGTGTGGGAGGACCCCTTGGGTCGGTAAAAGTGTAGGCTCGGGATTTCTATCAACAAACTGTCTAATGGTGAAAAGAAGCCTATTCAGGCTTATCCATGATAGGCAGTATAAATCTTCAAGAAAAGAAAGACAAAAGTAGCTTGTGAGTAAAGTGGGTAAGTGACAGTGTGAGTGGATGAGTGAATAGCTTGTGAGTGAACTGAAGAGAGGGTGGGTCAGTGAGCAGCCTATCAATAAAGTGGGTAAGTGATGGTGTGAGTGGGTGACAGTGTTAGTGGGTGACAGTAAGTAGGTGACAGTGTGAGCAGATGAGTGTGAGTCGGTGATAGTGTGAGTCAGTGACAGTGTGAGTGGGTGAGAATGTGAGTCGGTGACAGTAAGTGGGTGACAGTGTGAGCGGGTGATAGTCTGAGTCGGTGACAGTGGGTAAGTGACAGTATGAGTAGGTGAGTGAACAGCTTGTGAGTAAAATGGGTAAGTGACAGTATGGGTGGGTGAGTGACAGTATGAGTAGGTGAGTGAACAGCTTGTGAGTAAAACGGGTAAGTGACAGTATGGGTGGGTGAGTGAGCTTGTGAGTAATGTGGGTAAGTCACTAAGCGGGTACATCGCTAAGAGTGAGTGGATGAGTAAGCAGCACGTTTGTAAAGTGAGTACGTGACTGTGGACGGGTAGGTGAGTGAGTACGTAAATGAGTGGCCACCTTATGAGAAGAGTGGATAAATGACTGGGGGGTGAGTGGGTGGGTGAGTGAGTGGCTGAGTGAGTCAGGCAGTAAGTGAGTGAGTGGGTGGGTGTGTGGGGGGGTGAGTGAGTAAGCAACTTAAGAGTACATGGGTGAATGATTCCGTCTATTTTAAGGACCTAAGGAGCAGACACTGATGAGTGAGCTAGTACGTCATCAGAAACAGGCATGGAATTGGGTGCAGGGAAAACAACTGAAAATTTGTTTAGGTTATCGTGGGGACACACAGCATCCCACTGAGTCGCGAGAGGGATGCAAATAGTGTATTTCAGAGGTGTTTTGGCGGCCAGGAAAAAAACGGAATTTCTTTTTTTTAACAGAATTCCAGTTTCGGCGGCCAGACAAAAACCCCCGGAATTCCGGTTAAAACCGGAGAAATCACATGCCTGTCAGAAATGAGGAGTTAGGGGTCAGAAGAGGAGGGAGGGGTTGGCTAATGGTAGAGAGAGACACACATTATGAAAGTGAACCCATTAACACAAGGGGACATGCATAAAATAGCTCACTGGAGCTCACACTTAAAGGTGCACAGTCTGATGGTTTTGAGTTTCTGCCATATTTTTAAGGATTTAAAAAAGTTATAAATGGCTAACGTGGGAAATATCTGAAGTTAAAACGTGTGCACACTGCAACGCTGGACACCATATTCTTAAATAGCAACATGTCCTATTACAATTGACATAGTATGTCATTCTATACGACAGTGACTGTTTAATATGTGCACCAGTACCTCAGCGATGAAAGTGGTCTGTGGCAAAAAAACGCGGAAATCAAGCCGAGATTATTATACCGACGGCAAATTTCTGCGAAAACACAGATTCCCCCCATAGGATTATCACTGTCAGGGAATCGCGAGAAAATATCGGAAGTCAGATTTCAACTGTCCTTGTTGTGATTGTATTATCGCCAATAGCTAACACTCTTCCTCCTTAGGTTTTATGTTCTAGTAACATTTAAGGTCATACCAGAATGGAATCTAAACTAAGCAATTGTTCTCAAATAGTGATATACATCCATATTCCTTGGCATTTTGTTTCAGGTTAATCGGTAAAAGAAAAAGATTTTAATCGCGCAAATCCGCGAAACCGTGGAGATCTTTCATCCCCTTTAGATAATGAGAACCCCAAAACCATACTGTGGCCTCCGCCATATAATAATGAACATGACTAACCACCCACCCACACTACCGTGTTGTAGTCAGTGCATGGCCCCTACAAGTACAACCCAGCCCAAGTCTGGCCCCATTGGGAGCCAACAGCTGAGTTTAAAGCTGCATAGTCCGATGAAATATCAAATTTCCAAAACTAAACCAATTATCTATATTTGATTTTACATACCTAACTTAGATAGTGGTGCACTTATTAAGCATTTGTTTCTGTGTAGAAGGCAATACTGAGTCAATTTGACAAAACCTGTTACTGCAGAAGTCTATGGTGTCAGAGTTTTGGCAAGTTTGCCAAAACTAATTTTTCATGTTTGCACTCAAAATATCTAAAAGGTTTACCATTTAAAATAAAAGTAACTTTGAACTAAGTGACAGTATGAGTGGGGGAGTAAGCTCGATCGATTAGATCGATCACTTGTAGATACTAGTGATCGATCTAATATATTTATCTCAGGAAAAAATATAGAAATTCAAAACCATCGGACTATGCAACTTTAAGACTGTTTGATAATGCCTCAGGGTGTGTGGGGGTTTTATGACGATGAGTTGTGGGCAATAGGTTGTCGAAGGCTGGGTAATTATGGGATGTTGCAGCAGCTAGGGAGACTATTAAAGGGGTGTGGGGGCCAGACTGAAGATTGGACTCTGGGGGTACTGATTTATTCAGTAGTAGTTCAAGTGTCACGCGGTGTTTTTGTACTTCATTGGAGGGTTTTTTCTCCCTCTCTCTGTCGTGTTATCAAGCTCAATCTGACTTACTCGCTTCTAACACAGCGATCTAGACCATATTGATGACGAACTAAATGATTGTTATCTTGAATGTTACTTTTTCTTTTAATTTTTAAAAGAAATATTTGTGATTTGTCATTAATGTATTCAGTTATCATTTATTAAGCATTGCTTAAAGCTGCATAGTCCGATGAAATATCAAATTTTGAAAACCAAACCAATTATCTAGATTTGATTTTACATATCTAACTTAGGTACTGATGCACTTATTAAGCATTTGTTTCTAAGTAGAAGGCAATACTGAGTCAATTTAACAGAACCTGTTACTGCAGAAGTCTATGGTGTCAGAGTTTTGGCAAGCTTGCCAAAACTAATTTTCCATGTTTGCACTCAGAATATGTCAAAGGTTTACCATTTAAAATAAATGTATCTTTGAACTCATGTAAAGTAGATACTAGTGATCGATCTAATATATTTATCTCAGAAAAAATACAGAAATTCAAAACCATCAGACTATGTAACTTTAAAATACTTTGCGAGTTAACTATTATTAGTTTGGAGAGATGCATTTGAGAGTAGGAGGAGGAAAATTACCATTTTGGGGAGTGGTAAGATTCCTCACATCAGATATTCGTCGTCCCCTTTTTTTTCCATAAACCACAAAATAAAAATAAACCAAAAAACCTGTTGCCAAACTAGTTTGTCAATTAAGGAACCGGTTTTTGTGCTTAAAAATTTAGGCGATGTCCTAGTTCATATTATGACGTCGGAGGTTGCAAAGCTGGCATAGTTCACGCCCAGTCCTCTCACTAGTGGGCGACATCATTCCACACCTCACCCCCTCTCCATACACACACATACACACACACACACACACACACACAATAGATGAATGTCAAGCGCGTTCGGAAACTACTGTCTGACACGCGAGCTACTCATGAGCTACTCACGCGTAACGAACGCTGCGGCCGCCATCTTGTAACAATCTGTGTCACGTGACACAGTATGTGGAAAAGCACAGTTCACCTACATGCCACCAGGGGGTGGGGGTGGGGGATGGGAGCACTCTGTCGGACCCCATTGTAGGATTGTCAACTCGACGCAGAAACTCACCTGCAAACAGAGAAAAGGGAGACACGGTTTTAGGGTTGTGTGGATGAAATACAGAAAACAAGTCAAATTAACAGCAAGTATAACTTGACAAAAGATGTCTACCGCTCTGCTGCATTGATCAGCAATAATTCATCTTCTCTTCTCACTACACATGTAAAAATGGATTAATAATAGATTGAGTATGATTGATTGATTGTGGATTTACATCCAACCAATATGTCTGGTTATATTAGGACGAGCACCATCCTTGTTTATTTGTTTGTTTATTTGTTTATTTGTTTGTTTATTTATTCGGTTGTGTATTTGTTTGTTTGTCTATTTATTTGTTTGTTTATTTATTTGTGTATATGTTCATGTATTTGTTTGTTTATTTGTTTGTTTATTTGTTTGTTTATTTGTTTGTATATTTGTTTGTTTATTTGCTTATTAGAGTTAGGTTCTGTCCTAGCATCATATAAGATCACATCAGTAGACCTGACGCGGTGGCCTAATCGGTAGAGCGCAGCCTTCGTGTCTGGAAGGTCGGGATTTCGAATCTCAGCCCAGTCAAACCAATTACTTATAAAAGTGATACTTGTCACTTCCTAGCCAGGCACTGAGCATTAATAGGAAAGGGTAAGGACTGGTTGGCTCAGTGTCAGGATAATGTGACTGGGTGGGATATCAGGTCATGGCGCTGGCGGTCTGGTCTCCCAGTGGGGAAGCACTATAAGTGGTCATCAGTGTGCACTGTCACAACTCGGTACACGTCCTGATGTGACCTTCGATGTTGCCAGGACATAAAAAATTTTTTTTTTTAAACTTATTTATTTTGGCCACATCATTCGTCAGAGTTCAATATACCGTACATTGTTGGAAGGGAAGGTGAATGGCAGCAGATGGAGAGGGAGACCAAGAACATCATGGTTTACAAATATTTCACAGTGGACAGGCTTGAATTACTCACAGTCTATAAGAACAGCACACCATCGGGACAAGTGGAGAACCATTGCATCCAAACCTCGACTAGAGGCCAGAACTATTGATTGATTGACCGACTTGTGACAAAGTGCAGTCATGGCGACTGTATAGTGCTGTCCCACTGGGAGATGATACCAGTCCATCGGCACCATGACCACATATCCCACTCAGTCAGATTATCCCAATACTTAGCAAACCAGTTCTTGCTCTATCCAATTAATGCCGAGTGTCAGGTTACGTAATGAGAAGTGTCATTTTTTGGAAGTCATTGGTTTGACCTGGTCAGAGTTCGAACCCACAAACACCCACACCTGCAACCACCTAGCCCTCTTACCGATTCGGCCACCGCGCTCGGTCCTTGTTACTACAAATCCTGGTGGCCTGACTGAGATGCAGTGTCATCAACACCATGATGCAATATCCTACTCAGTCACAATATCCTGACAAAGAGCCAACCAGTCCTTGCTGGATCCTGGTAATGTCTAACACAAGTCCCAATATATGTAAGTCTTTCCTTTTAACTCGGCCGGGAAGCAAACTCACAAATTCGCACATCAAAATCGGATGTTCTTAATTCCAGAGACTAAAGAAAATTCCAACACAATTGCAGGTCTTTTCTAACATGTGTTATAATATGTTTAAAGTAATCATATGTATTCAATTGACTTTGGTTGCGAATTCCTAGCTCTATTAATGACCATAAATATATCTAAACCATTTTTGGAATGGTTGATTTTCAATCACGAAACCAACTTTAAAGCATTTAATAGATACATTGCATGCGAGAATGAAACCACGAAATATTATTTGTATTACTGTTGGTTAAATCCAAGACCTTTTCAGAGATATAGTAGACTTCGGTTGTATTTTTGGGACATTTCCAGTGTTAATAATAATAATAATAATAATATATGTATAATAATAATAATAATAATATATGTATTTCCACATGATCAATGTACACACAACTTGATATTTATATCAGTAATTTGTTCATGGGTTATAATATAAGACCATGAAATTCAAGTACTTTCCACAATTTGTAGGACACCTACAAACCAAGCATGTACCACTAACTAGGTCAATCCATGCCGGCACTCACTGACCTGCTGACAGGGGATCACACCCATGGGGAATACTGACAAATGCACCCTCCTGCAATATAACAAACACACTTGTTGCATGATTGGTTGGTCGGTTGTTGGAGTTTTACATCCTGGCAACATCTAAGGTCATATCAGGATAGGTACTGCCTTGTGTCAGTGCGCACTTATTGTGACTGTATAGTGCTGCCCCACTGGGAAATCAGGCCACTTGCACTATGACCCGATATCCCACTCAGTCATATTATCCTGACACTGAGGTAATCAGTCCTTGCCCTATCCTATTAATGTCAAGTACCAGGCTAGGAAGCTACAAGTATCAATTTTATAAGTAATTGGTTTGACTCAACCGCGAATCGAACACCCGACCTTCAGCACGCGAGGCCCACGTTCTACCGATTCGGCAACCGCGCCCAGTACACACGTGTTGCATGATCAAACCAACCTTTAGAATTGTTAACAGAATTACACCCGCAAAATACGAATGAATTTGAACCTATCCTCCAAAGATAACAAAAACAATGAATTACAACTTAGATTTAAAAAGAAGAATTATATCTTTAAAAAAAAAAAAACGAGTTTATAACAAAAAAACAATCAAATAAAGATTTTTTAAAGTAAATTCAATCTAAGATTTACACCCCATCCCCAAAATTAAAACCTATCCTCCAAAGATATTAAAACAATTTTTTTTTAAACTTTGGGGGAATTAAAAAAAAAAAAGTATACACCAAAAACAGCAAGGAATTAAAACCTATTCTCCGAAAATAACAAAAACAATAAATTAAAACTTTGAAATCTTTTTTTTTTGTTTTAAATTAATGTATCAGCAAAAGCACTGTTTTCGAATTGTACATAATCATGAAAGTAGTCCCGTCGACGCATGCTTGTCTGCATGCACGCCAGCGATTACTCCGCCGGTAGAGCTAAGTGCCGGAACTGTATAACATGCGAATAATCGCCTGTGTGTGTTCAGTCTGTCCTCACCAAGGCAACAGGCCCGTAATTAACACGCCACTGTTCCCTTTTCCGGTGATGGTGGAGAGGCCGAATCGCCCCCACCGGGGGAGGGGCCGGTGTGGCGTGCTCAGCCGTGTACCGTGCTCAGCCGTGTACATAGACTCAAACTCAAGGCATTGTCAATGGTCGTGAGTCACTAACCTTATAAATTTAATATAATGTTTTTGGTAAAGATGTTTTCTATATGTGTACCAATGGTCGTGAGTCACTAACCTTATAAATTTAATATAATGTTTTTGGTAAAGATGTTTTCTATATGTGTACCAAGCGATTTGTTTCTAGGTGGTGTGGTTTTAGAGATATTTCACCTTTCCTGGATTTTCTGTATGAAGATTGCTCACCACCATTGACAATGCCTTGAGTTTGACGGTACGTGCAGTGCAAAACATTAGTTTTAATCAAAATTAATAGAAATCAAGAACCCTAACCTTATAAATTTAATATAATATTTTTTGTGAAGATGTTTTCTATATGTTTACCAAGCGATTTGATAATAGGTGGTGTGGTTTTAGAGATATTTCACTTGTTCTGTATTTTCTGTATGAAGATTACTCACGACCATTGACAATGCTTTCAGTTTCAGTCTATGTACACGGCTGAGCACGGTACACGGCTGAGCACGCCACACCGGTGTAGTCTTGGTGATAGATGAAATGTCAACGAGTTTGATACGTGAGAAAATGTAATGCCACTCAGAGGCACCCTAAAGGGGATGGGGGTGGTGTGGTGGTGGTGGTGGTGGTGGTGGCGGTGCTGGTGTTGGTGGTGGTGGTGGTGGTGGTGGTGGTGGGGGTATCCGCCCGCTTCGTTTATCAAAAGGTCCGCCAACCCAAAGCGATGCTCGTTATAAACTACGCAGGTGGTCTAGGTTCACCCAAGTTAAATGTGCGTTTGTTTTGCTTGTTTGTTTTGGGGGTTTTATGTCCTTTCAACAATAAAGGTTATATCAGGATGGGTACTGACTTGCACTCGTGATGCACCAACGGAACTGAGTGTATCAACAGACCCTCATTCCAGGTGTTCCCCCCCCCCACCTGGTGACTTTATAGTGCTGTCACATTGTGATAAGGACCAGGCCGCGGGCAACATGACCTGATTTCCCACTCAGTCACATTATCCTGACACCGAGTTAACCAGTCCTTGCCCCATCATAGTAATGCCGAGCGTCAGGCTCGTTAGTGGTGGATATACATTTTGTGATTGTGATCACTGCCCAAATATTTCCTTCTATAAACGGCTGCCCTGCTATACAGGGATTAATTATTTAGACCAAATATTAACTAGATTATTTACCTACATTTACATACACAATGTATGCATACATGTCTTCATACATACAGTTTTGTTTGTTTGTTGGAGTTTTGCATCCCGGCAACATCTAAGGTCATATCAGGACGGGTACCGACTTGTGACAGGGCGCACTCGTGGCGACTTTATAGTGCTGCCCCACTGGGAAATCAGGCCACCGGCACCATGACCCGATATCCCACTCAGTCACATTATCCTGACACTGAGCTAACCATGCCCTAGCCTATTAGTATTAATGCCGAGCACCAGGCTAGGAAGCGACAAGTATACATTTTAAAGTCATTGATTTGACTCGACCAAGGTTCGAACCCACGAACACATGGGTTTGGATCCCCCGATTCCCAAAACAGGACACTGACACTCAACTCATACATACATATATACATACATACATACATACATACATATATATACACATGCATATATACATATATAACATCTATAAAAACTGCCTATGACAAATAGCACTTGCATATATCGATGAGTATGCTGGCAGTCTCCCGATAACAGAAGTCATTCACTCGAACAATTATAGTTTATACTCCACTTTTAACGAAGCTGCCACCCGCTTCCCGCCTTGTTCTTTTCGGAGGTGGGCAGGGTAGGCGGACTGGAGGAAAAGCCACTCGCCACCATTGTTACCCTCTCCCTCCCTCCCTTCCACCCTCCCTCACTCCCACCCTCTCACCCCTACCTCCCCTCACCCCATCTCCCTCCCCTCTCTTTCCCTGCATCCATCTCACCCTCCCTTCCCTCACCCTATCTCCCTCCCCTCTCTCTCCCTCCCTCCCACCCTCTCACCCCTACCTCTCCTAGCCCCATCTCCCTCCTCTCTCCCTCCATCCTTCTCACCCTCCCACCCATACCTCCCCTGACCCCATCTCCCTCCCCTCTCCCTCTCCCTGCCTCCCACGCTCCCTCTCCATCTCCTTAACTCTCTCCCTCCTTCCTCTCTCCCTCCTTCCCCTCTCCCGCCTCTCCCTCGCCGTCTCCCTCCCTCCCTACTCGCTCCTCCGATTCCCCTACCCACTCCCTCCTCCTACCCGCACTCCCCCTCTCCTTCATCCTCTCCCCCTCTGTCCCTCCCACCACCACTACCCCTCCCACCTCCCTCCCTCTCCCTGCCCTCTCGCTCCATCACGCCAGACCCAACTCCCCCACCACTCCCACTAATAGCCCATCGTTAACTACCAGGGCGACATGGCAAACAGTGCGCGCAACATCCCGGAGAGAGGGTGCTGATTGTTTTAATTAATGAGCTGCTCCCAGTCCGTCGAGCAAGCAGCTCGGTGCACACCCAATGTGATCTCGGTGTGGAGCCTGCAGGGCCGTGAGCAGCTCGGTATGTGTGTGTGCCGGGGGGGGGGGGGGGGGGGGCTAGAGAAGCTCGGTATGGAGCCAAGAGCAGCTTAATGAGGGGCAGAGGACAGGAAGGTTTGGGTCTGGAAGCAGTTCAAAGCCTTCCCCAAAGCAGGTCAGTGTGGGGCTGGGGGCAGCTTTGTTCAGGGCTGGGAGAAGCTCGGTGAGATGCCAGGAGCAGCTCGGTGAGAGGCCGGGAGCAGCTCGGTGAGAGGCCGGGAGCAGCTTAGTGAGAGGCCTGGAACAGCTCGGTGAGAGGCCGGGAACAGCTCAGTGAGAGCCCGGGAGCAGATTTGTTCAGGTCCGGAGGCAGCTCGGTGAGAGGGCGGGAGCAGCTCATTAAGAGGCCGGGAGCAGCTCGGTGGGAGGCCGGGAGCAGCTCAGTAAGAGGCCGGAAGAAGCTCAGCGAGAGGCTGGGAACAGCTCAGTGAGAAGCCGGAAGCATCTCAGTGAGAGGCCGTGAACAGCTCGGTGAGAGACCGGGAGCAGCTCGGTGAGAGGCCGGGAGCAGCTCGGTCCATGTAAGCCAGGCGCCGCACACTTCTGGCGCAGGCCGCAGGTCCTTCTTCATAATTGAGGTCGTGCACTTGTTTGTTCCCGAGCTCGGGACGGCGCGCCCTTCAGCCCCGACGTGGCGGGCCGCCCGGCCCATGCAAACGCGTCATTTGGGGGCCGGTATGGCGCATTCGCATGACGAGGGGCGCGAGTAGTAACCATGCCCGCATTAAGTATACATGGGCCGGGGCCCTCCACTTTATTTCCCCAGTGCGGTGCTGCAGGCGTGGAAGGATGCTTCAAGTAAAATTGCGGTTTATATGTGTTAAATGTGGAGGCTAGGTGCGACATACCCGGTGACGTGTAGGCCGTTGCTGTGGGCAGTGAGGAGGGGCTTGTGAACAAGGGTGGGGGTGGGGAGGGGGGTAGTTCTGTACCAATCTTCTATTACACTCATTATATTGTTTGGGATATTGTGCCAGCTATATTGATTGTCTTGCGCCCATTCTAATTTCTTAATTATTTACATCTTTTTGCCATGTTCACGGTGGGTTGGTTGTTTGGGGTTTTACATCCTGGCAACAGCTAAGGTCATATCAGGACTGGTACCGACTGGTGACAGGCCACACTCATGGTGACTCTATAGTGCTGCCCCAGGGAGAAATCAGGCTGCTGGCACCATGACCTGATATCCCACTCAGTCACATTATCCGGACACTGAGCTAACCAGTCCTTGCCCTATCCTATTATTAATGGCAAGCACCAGGCTAGGAAGCAACAAGTATAAATGCTTAAGTCATTGGTTTGACTCGACCGGGAACCGAACGCCGCGCTCTACCGATTAGACCACTGCGCCTGGTTTTTATAATCCATTACACTGATTATATTATTGTCGTGGGTGTGATGAAAATGGGAAATATTGCACCTAGAGCTGGACTCGAACCCACATCTCTTTGCATTCCGCTAACCATTACACCACCTAGGCCCCCTGATATCACCATACTACCCATGCTGGTTTGCTTGTTTATTTGTGGGTTTACATCCGGGTCATTTAAAGTCATATCAGGACAGGTACCGACTTGTGACAGTGCACACTCATGGTGACTTTATAGTGCTGCCCAACTCGGAGACCAGCCTACCAGAACCATGACCAGATTTCCCACTCAGTTGCATTATCCTGAGCGCCAGGGTAGTTGGAGACAAGTATACATTATTGTAAGTCATTGGTTTGGCTCGGCTGGGTTTTCAAACTTGACTCAGTGATTTTGAAAAAATGCCGCCTTCACTTCTACCTAGAAAGCGGGACGTAGCTCAGGCAGTAAAGTGTCCACCTGTGAGGGTGTGGGTCATCCGATCGATCCTGCTCAGTGGACACATTTGCAGTTTGGGCTATTTTCCATTCCAAACAGTGGTCCACAACTGGTACATCAAAGGCTGTGGTATGTGCTGTCCTGTCTGTGGGAAAGTGCATGTAAAAGACCCCTTGCTGCTTATCGGAAAGAGTAGCCTATGTGGCGGCACCAGGTTTCAACCAAAGAAATATTCCAGAAGAATGTTATACGTCCAATAGCCAATGATAAAAATCAATGTGCTCTAGAGGCGTCATTAAATAAAATATTTGTTCACTTCTACCTATCGTTGGTATGCATCCATCTGCTTGAGCTTTAGTCTAAGTGGACCAGACGAGACACCATAGCGGTGCAGTATGAATGTACTCCCCCTACTGGTGATTATGACTTTGAACCCAGGCACTGGACGCGTTGGCCGAATCGGTAGAGCGCAGGCTTCCCGTGCAGAAGGTCAGGAGTTGGAATCACAGCCGAGTCAAACCGATAACTTATCAAATTGATACTTGTCGCTACCTAGCCTGGCGCTCTGCATTAATAGGATAGGACAAAGACTGGTTAGCACAGTATCAGGATAATGTGACTCTGTGGGATATCAGGTCATGGTGCCGGTGTCGCAGTTTCAGCGCCCGGTCAATTTCAACGCCCGGTCAGTTTCATGCGCATGCGTCAAAATCTAACATGATCGTCACTAACCTTATAAATTTAATATAATGTTTTTGGTAAAGATGTTTTCTACAAGTGTACAAAGCGATTTGTTTCTAGGTGGTGTGGTTTTAGAGATATTTCACTTTTCCTGGATTTTCTGTATGAAGATTGCTCACCACCATTGACAATGCCTTGAGTTTGACGGTACGCGCAGTGCAAAACATTAGTTTTATTCAAAATTAATACAAATCAAGAACCCAAACCTTATAAACTTAATACAGTCTTTTTGGTAAAGATGTTTTCTATATGTGTACAAAGCGATTTGTTTCTAGGTGGTGTGATTTTAGAGATATATCACTTTTGCTGTATTTTCTGTATGAAGATTGCTCACGAACATTGACAATGCCTTGAGTTTGAGTCTATACAGGCCGTTGAAACTGACAAGGCGCTGAAACTGCGACACCGGCGGCATGTGTCTCCCAGTGGGGCAACACAATAAAGGTCACCATGGGTGCACACTGTCACACATTGGTACCCGTCCTGATATGACCGTAGATGTTGCTAGGACATAAAACACCGACAACCAAACAACTTGATCCCTTGTTGATTTAAATCAAATATCTACTACAGATTAGTACTTGCTACCATACTTCCTCACCTGGCACTTGACAGCATGAATATAGGGCAAGGACTGGTTGGTTCAGGGTTAGGATAGTGTGACTGAGTTGGATATCGCATTATGGCGCGATCGAAGGGTATCTCAATATGGCAGCTCTCTAAAGCGGTCATCAGTGTGCTGTGTCACAAGTCGGTACAAGTCTGGATATGACCTCAGGTATCCCGAGGACATAAACCCCAGTCACTCGCCTTGCTTTGAAATGACACCAACACACACACTAATGCTTGAGAGCACCTCACACAAAAGTACTTTACAAACCAACGACAGGAGCTACTCTCTGCACATTCAAATCGCCAATGGCTATGTTAAAATATTTACCAATGGTTACTTTATCATATTTACAAAGAATGCAGTTATATTTTCAATAAGCATGTCTATATCTAAAATAAATACATAATTTCAGCAAATACCAGACATATTTACTCTTACAACTCACATTTTAGTTTTTTTTTGTTTTGCATAAAAGGGTGGTTGTTGGAGTTTTATGTCCTAGCAACATCTAAGATCATATCAAAACGGGTACCGACTTGTGACAGTGCGCACTCATGGCAACTTTATAGTGCTGTCCCACTGGGAAACCAGGCCGCGGCCACCATGTCCGGATATCCCACTCACTCACATTATCAGGACACTGAGCTAACCAGCCGTTACATAAAAAAATAATGCCGGTTTCTAACTGAATCGAATGCACCCACATTGGGAATATTACATTCGACAAGAGACTGGGTTGAGCCGAGCATGCCTGACCTGGTATGACCTCAGATAGTGCTAGCCCGTAAAACCCTATCAACTAACTCATGAGCGAACAGGCAGTTTTTGTTTGTTTTGTTGTGGGTTTTTTTGTTGGTGATGAATTTATTTACCCTGCTCATAACGGACATGTGTGTTAACACGAGTTTTCACTGCTGGGCAGCACTAGTCCAATTTAGAATTTTGTTCTAATAATCATTATCATTTTCTTGTTTATGGCTTGTAACTGTTGCAAACAGTTCAAAATCCAGCGTTTACTATACTTCTTGTTAGTCCATTTAAACATAAACATATATATCAAAGCAGTCTCTGAATCGATCGTGTGAGGACAGAGTAGCCATTCCATTTACAAATAAATCCAGCTGACATAAAGGAAGAAAGGTAATCACATGAACCAGACTTAGGTTTTACTTTAGGCAAGTAGTTTTGGTGTTTTTGCCCTATTTTATACTGCGTATATACTTGTATATACGGGTATAGGGTGCATCAGGATGGGAGCCGTTGTGGGCTCTGGTAGAGATAGTGCGATCCGCCAGGTTAACGGCTGGTTCAGGCGGGAGAGTTGCGGTGCCCTAATCGGCACCACCATCGCACAGCTCGGCTGTATTGGAAGTATGACGATATGAATGCCCGGCAGCCTTAATACATACCTAACTACATTGGAGGCGGCGACGAACCTGAGCTGTAAGGACTGTATTGGTGTTAATATTTTGTGCTGGGCTGCTTGAAGGTTCTGTCGACGTGTGTCGGACATTTTGTTATGCCGGTGTTGGTATGACGTTAATGCAGGGCCGGCACACAGCTCGGCTGCGTGTGGCTGTGTGATAGGGAATATTTTGTGCTGGGCTGCCAGAAGGTTCTGTTGACGTGTGTCGGACATTTTGTTATGCCGGTGTCGGTGTGGCGTTAATTCAGGGCTGGCACACAGCTCGGCTGCATTGGAAGTGACAGTGGTATGAATGCTCGGCAGCCTTAATACATACCTATTGGAAGCAGCGACGAACATGAACTCTAACGACTGTATTGATGTTAATATTTTGTGCTGGGCTGCCAGAAGGTTCTGTCGATGTGTGTCGGACATGTTGTTATGCAGGTGTCGGTGGGCCGTTAAAGGCGAGGCCGGGACACAGCTTGGTGGAGTTTGAGTGTTAGTATTGCTTAAATACATTCATGGTGGTTTGCTATACTGACATTACTTACGGATGCCGTTAAACAAGTCGGTAGGGCGAAGACCGGCCAGTTTGTAGATGCAGCCCATGCAAAATATGATATTGCGGTGAGGAAGTTGGTGGTGGATGATGGATTTGAGGCTTTCGGAGGTGGTAATGCTGAGCTATCTGTCTCTTAAATATTATGCTCTGGAATTTCTGATAGACGGGAAGTCGGGCAATGGGAAGACTGGAGGTGGAGCTGGGAAATTATATACGATGGAGGGCAAAAGGTCCTGTTTTTTTATATAATAAGGATTCTGGCCTATTTTATACATAAATATATGACCACATCGGATGAGTGAATGAGTTGAGTGCCCACTTTCTATGTGGCAAATCGTGGGACTCAAGCCTTAGGTTCAAACCCCGGTCAGGTCAAACAAATGATATTGACTTGACTTCTGGGAGGCTCATAACCCTACGACGGTTAACGGCTGCAGAACTGTAGCAATATAGAGAGGCACCAATAAATCGTTCCAATCTTATTAAAAATCCTAAAAACACCCACAACAAAATATTTACAAATCCCACCAAAAACCAACACCCCCCAACCCCCCTGGTGCAGGTCCATCCCAGCAAGGGGGAGGAGGGGGGGGGGGGTGGGGGGGTGGGGGCCCCCCCCCAGAACAAAAAGAAACAATGCCAACTTTGCTTACTTTTGGGTGCGGAGTGCTGGGGGGGGGGGGGGAGTTGTTAAAAATGAAATACTTGTAACTACCTAATGAGAGAGAAATTTAAATGGCGGACAATTTAGCTTCCTCATCTTCTGCCCCATTGAAATATCCTGTGATGCCGATTGCCAAGGCTAGGCAGCAAGTATACATTTTCAAATAATTGATTTGACTCGGTCAGGGTTCTAACACAGAGTCAAGCAGTGTATACAAACTCCAGCGATATTCTAATATCATGGCCTGCACAGTGAAAGCCAAGGGAAACTCAACACATTTGGCCACCCGGTCTACACAGGAACAAATCTAGGTTAATTAGATTGGCTATGAAAATAGTCTGCTGTCGTCGGATTATGTCATTTTCATGTGTCGTGCTAGCGGGTCAGGGTGGTTAGAGCCACGCATTGTGGGATGATCGGCCCAGACAGACCCCCCCCCCCCCCGTTGAGTAGTGTTACCTGGTGATGGATAGCCCCATGCATGTCTGGTAGTCATCAGCCGCTACCTACACAACCTGATCAGGTCCCTCATCATAATAAACCCAAAAAGCACTCGTCAGATTACGCTTTCCTCAGTGCATGGCGTTCCCGTTCCCAGGGTGCACCTCTCTGCTGCTAACACCAACCTGCACCTACAGCTGTACTCAGTGACAATCATCGCATTCCAATCTCACCACCCGACCTTTTTAAAGGTTGGTTTCTCTTTCTCTCTGTGTCTCTGCATTTCTGTCTCTCTCGCTTTCTATCTCTTTCTCTGTTTCTCTTTCTGTTTCTCTCTTTCTGCCTTTCTGTCTTTGTCTCTCTCTGTCTGTCTCTCTTTCTGTCACTCTTTTTCTTTTATTTGTCTCTCTCTTTCTCTTTCTGTCTTTCTTCCTTTCTCTCTTTTTCTCCCCCCCCTGTCTCTCTGTCGTTCTCTTTCTTTCTCTCTTTCTCTGCCCTTCTCTTTCTCTTTCTCTCTCGCTTGCTTTCTCCCTCTTTCTCTCTGCTTCTCTGACTTTCTCTCTTTCTCATGTTCTCCCTTCTGTTTCTACGCCTCTCTCTTTCTCTCTAAACTCTCTTTCTTTCTCTCTTCCCTTTCCCTCTCTCTCTCTCCCTCTCCTCTCTCGTTATTGTTTGCGCCCGTGGGGAAGGGTAGCAATTTACTTATTAACAGGACAGACATAATTAACATTTAAAGAACAATGGGTCGCCATCGTGACCTCCTTTCTACCTACATATGAAGAGTTCAGGTGCAAAAACTAAAAGATTTTTACATGAAAATAATTTAAATTCTCACCAATTCCCCTTGTTATGTGATCACATCGTTACGGAACAATGAACAAAAAAGTAGGAATATAACAAATTCAATTTTTTTGGTGGTTTGATTCCAATGTTTATCTCCATTTTAGGATTGGCATTTACGTGGTTTTGCACCTGAACCCTTCATATATAACTTCTCATTTCGTGTAAGTTGCTTAAAGCTGCATAGTTCCATGAGAGCGTGATAATTTATTCAAAACCAAAACACTTATCTAGATTTGATCCTACATATCCAATTTAGATACTGCTGCAGCTTTTAAGCATTCGTAGGTCAATTTATTAGAACCTGTTACTGCTGAAGCCAGTGTTATCAAACTTTGTATGTGCATGTCAAAAGTAAGTTTGTATCCTTGCAC
>CM059189.1:68961186-68991448 GCA_030323885.1 Branchipolynoe longqiensis
CGGCTGTATTGGAAGTATGACGATATGAATGCCCGGCAGCCTTAATACATACCTAACTACATTGGAGGCGGTGACGAACCTGAGCTGTAAGGACTGTATTGGTGTTAATATTTTGTGCTGGGCTGCTTGAAGGTTCTGTCGACGTGTGTCGGACATTTAGTTATACCGGTGTCGGTATGGTGTTAATGCAGGGCCGGCGCACAGCTCGGCTGCGTATGGCTGTGTGATAGGGAATATTTTGTGCTGGGCTGCCAGAAGGTTCTGTTGACGTGTGTCGGACATTTTGTTATGCCGGTGTCAGTGTGGCGTTAATTCAGGGCTGGCACACAGCTCGGCTGCATTGGAAGTGACAGTGGTATGAATGCCTGGCAGCCTTAATACATACCTAGTGGAAGCAGCGACGAACATGAACTCTAACGACTGTATTGATGTTAATATTTTGTGCTGGGCTGCCAGAAGGTTCTGTCGATGTGTGACGGACATGTTGTTATGCAGGTGTTGGTGGGCTGTTAAAGGCGAGGCCGGGACACAGCTCGGTGGAGTTTGAGTGTTAGTATTGCTTAAATACATTCATGGTGGTTTGCTATACTGACATTACTTACGGAGGCCGTTAAACAAGTCGGCTCGTCCAGCATCCGAATCATTTCTTGGTGTGCGCTCCATGTCGTATGGGGCCATTCATAAAGGACCCGTGAAGGAGAAGTGCATGGCTAAAAGGGTTACACACTCTCATACCATGGCGAGCGACCTGGCGGCAGTCAAGGCGGAGGCGACAGTATCCGGTAAGTCGGCAGGAGATGGCGGCATGAGCAAGGTCCCTGATAATGAGGAGCTTCTGGAAGAGGTGAAGGCACTGGAGAAGAAGAAGAGGATGACGGCGTTGCAGTCAAGGAAGTCTATGCTAGTGGAGGACATGGCCAGCATGATGTTGGAAGCTTTGTCGTGCAGGGCTTCGCACAGCAGGACGAGGTCGCATGAGCATCATAGGCACCAGCACTGCTGGTACTCTTCGTCTAGTTCGTCGGATGGCCGCACGTCTAGTAGGGAGCATCATAAGCGAAGTAAGTGGAAGCTGCGGCAGTTCACAGAGGACCACAAAAATGTGAGGAAGTTGAATCCTCATGCGCTGGTAGAAGCATCTTGCGGTGGGTTGCTAAGCAGAAGGACTTAAGAGTTGACTCTTTGCTAAATTTTGTGAAACATGTCAGATACATATCTGGTAGGGCGAAGACCGGCCAGTTTGTAGATGCAGCCCATGCAAAATATGATATTGCGGTGAGGAAGTTGGTGGTTGATGATGGATTTGAGGCTTTCGGAGGTGGTAATGCTGAGCTATCTGTCTCTTAAATATTATGCTCTGGAATTTCTGATAGACGGGAAGTCGGGCAAAGGGAAGACTGGAGGTGGAGCTGGGAAATTATATACGATGGAGGGCAAATGGTCCTGTTTTTTTATATAATAAGGATTCTGGCCTATTTTATACATAAATATATGACCATGTGAAATGAGTGAATGAGTTGAGTGCCCCACTTTCTATGTGGCAAATCGTGGGACTCAAGCCTTAGGTTCAAACCCCGGTCAGGTCAAACAAATGATATTGACTTGACTTCTGGGGGGCTCATAACCCTACGACGGTTACCGGCTGCAGAACTGCAGCAATATAGAGAGGCACCGATAAATTGGTCCAATCTTTGGTTGAAGATTAATCTTCTGGTGGGGCGGTTGTAGAAGCTGGGGACATCTTTACAATCTATCAAATGACAAGTCATTGGGGTGGCCCCAAATCTCTCCGGTCCACTGGTAGCAGAGCACTCGGATCCAGTCAACAGCAGCAAGGGTTCAGGAGGAAGGGACGGGTAAAGGTGGGTTCAGCGGTTCCAGCAACAAGAACAAAGCGAGATTTTAAAATGTTTGTTTCTTTAACGACCCCACCCAACCCCCCAGAACAAAAAGGAAACATCCGCTATCGGGGAAATAGCCGATGCTTACTTTTTTGTGCTGGCAGGGTCGGGGTCGTTAAAACTGTATACTTGTAACTACCTAATGAGAGAGAAATTTAAATGGCGGACAATTTAGCTTCCTCATCCTTCTGCTCCTGGACATATCCTAGTGATGCCGATTGCAAGGCTAGGCAGCAAGTATACATTTTCAAATAATTGATTTGACTCGGTCAGGGTTCTAACACAGAGTCAAGCAGTGTATACAAACTCCAGCGAGATTCTAATATCATGGCCTGCACAGTGAAAGCCAAGGGAAACTCAACACATTTGGCCACCCGGTCTACACAGGAACAAATCTAGGTTAATTAGATTGGCTATGAAAATAGTCTGCTGTCGTCGGATTATGTCATTTTCATGTGTCGTGCTAGCGGGTCAGGGTGGTTAGAGCCACGCATTGTGGGATGATCGGCCCAGACAGACCCCCCCCCCCCCATTGAGTAGTGTTACCTGGTGATGGATAGCCCCATGCATGTCTGGTAGTCATCAGCCGCTACCTACACAACCTGATCAGGTCCCTCATCATAATAAACCCAAAAAGCACTCGTCAGATTACGCTTTCCTCAGTGCATGGCGTTCCCGTTCCCAGGGTGCACCTCTCTGCTGCTAACACCAACCTGCACCTACAGCTGTACTCAGTGACAATCATCGCAATCCAATCTCACCACCCGACCTTTTTAAAGGTTGGTTTCTCTTTCTCTCTGTGTCTCTGCCTTTCTGTCTCTCTCGCTTTCTATCTCTTTCTCTGTTTCTCTTTCTGTTTCTCTCTTTCTGCCTTTCTGTCTTTGTCTCTCTCTGTCTGTCTCTCTTTCTGTCACTCTTTTTCTTTTATTTGTCTCTCTCTTTCTCTTTCTGTCTTTCTTCCTTTCTCTCTTTTTCTCCCCCCCCTGTCTCTCTGTCGTTCTCTTTCTTTCTCTCTTTCTCTGCCCTTCTCTTTCTCTTTCTCTCTCGCTTGCTTTCTCCCTCTTTCTCTCTGCTTCTCTGACTTTCTCTCTTTCTCATGTTCTCCCTTCTGTTTCTACGCCTCTCTCTTTCTCTCTAAACTCTCTTTCTTTCTCTCTTCCCTTTCCCTCTCTCTCTCTCCCTCTCCTCTCTCGTTATTGTTTGCGCCCGTGGGGAAGGGTAGCAATTTACTTATTAACAGGACAGACATAATTAACATTTAAAGAACAATGGGTCATCGTGCCCTCCTTTCTACCTACATATGAAGAGTTCAGGTGCAAAAACTAAAAGATTTTTACATGAAAATAATTTAAATTCTCACCAATTCCCCTTGTTATGTGATCACATCGTTACGGAACAATGAACAAAAATGTAGGAATATAACAAATTCAATTTTTTTGGTGGTTTGATTCCAATGTTTATCTCCATTTTAGGATTGGCATTTACGTGGTTTTGCACCTGAACCCTTCATATATAACTTCTCATTTCGTGTAAGTTGCTTAAAGCTGCATAGTTCCATGAGAGCGTGATAATTTATTCAAAACCAAAACACTTATCTAGATTTGATCCTACATATCCAATTTAGATACTGCTGCAGCTTTTAAGCATTCGTAGGTCAATTTATTAGAACCTGTTACTGCTGAAGCCAGTGTTATCAAACTTTGTATGTGCATGTCAAAAGTAAGTTTGTATCCTTGCACTTCAATGTAAGCTATTTAGAATAAGTTACTTTAAACTAAAATATAGTGTTTATACTGATCCACCTAAATAATATATTATATATATATAAGAGAAAAAGACACCAGAAACTCAAAACCATTGGACTATACAATTTTAAAGTGGCATAATCTGATGGTTTTGACGTTATTTACTAGATAAATGAGCCTGTCTCAAAAGGTGCTAACTCTTCGTTTTTCCCCCCATAGTAACGATTGACACAAAAGAGCATAGAAACGGTTACACTGAAAACACAAGGATATTTGCTTCAAATCAATATGTATTCTATTGGGATTATGAAACGCCATGTAAAAAACAAATCAGTTTATCCTGAGCAAATGCATAAGTAGATAGCGTGTTGATCGTTACTATGGACAAAGTTGTGTCCCATATTGCTTAGCACCCTTTGAGACAGTCTCAAATATATTAGGTTGGTGGCAAAAGAAAATCAACATTAATTTAGTCTGAAATAACTTTTACTTTAAAGGGTTAACTTTGAAGATATTTGAAGTGAAAGCATTACAAAATAATTGTTGTGTGCACACTGAAATGATTGTTTGCCAGGTTTCGATTTAGGTTGATCTACTTTTCTTTGAAGTGTTTTTTTAAGTGTTGTTTTACATGGTTTCACAGATCGCAGGATAGAAAATGAACACCCAGCTGCAATAAATGTCTAATGAGTTCACCACTATGTTATACGGATATGTAGGATCAAATATAGTTTAGCGCTTTGATTTAGCAAATGTGATGCTTTCACAAGATTATGCAGCTTTAACAACATTAACCCGTTGCTACTTGAGTGATGGTTTTTTTCTTTTTTTCCTTCCTGGGGTTGTATGTCCTGGCAACATCTGTGGTCATACCGGGTATCGACTGCAGACTGCGCACTCATGCCAACTTCATAGTGCTGCCTCACTGGGAGGCCAAGCCACCAGCACCATGACCTGAATTCCAACTCAGTCACATTATCCTGATACTGAGCTATCCTAGTAATGCTGAGCGCCAGGCCAGATAACCACAATTATCAATTTGATTTAGTCACTGGTTTTACTCGACCGGGATTCAAACTCCCGACCTTCCGCACGGGAAGCCTGCACTCTTATCGATTCGACCATCGCGTCTGGATTCAACTCTTATACGCAAGCAGTTGTGCTAGATATGGTGAGACTACTTGTTTTATTTTAGAAATGCAGTATATCGAATATGCAATATAGCCGCGAATATGGCCTTTGATGCCGACACGGCGTAAAATCACCACCAATCGACCAAATCAATCAAGAATGTGATGGTGCTGTCACATTACGACACTTCTCGCCAACGCGCGTCGATGTATGTGATTTTTTGGCGCAACGTCGGGATACGTCAGGAAGCGTTACGCGCATGTTAGGCGCGCGTTGGTATTCGTTGATCTACGGCGATGGTCGGTGGCGTGCGTCAGGCGATCGGTGAAGTTTTGTGCTTACACAAAACTTTCGACGACCGACAACGCGTGACAACGCGCGGGTGCCAACATTATGGCGACGTTAGGAGCACGTCGAGATCGCTGGAATAACATTATGTGAACGATAGGCACACGCCGCGCGCGTGTGATGGTTGTTCCCACACATTGCGCCAAACTGTTGCTTTTTGTTGTTTTATATCCTAGCAACATCTAAGGTCATATCAGGACGGCGCGCCAAACCTTTACCACAATGTCGGCTGCACGCTACCAATACTTTGCCCTGATGCCGAAAAGTTTTACGTCTCTTGATGATTAAAAGTGATTTTGCGCGTTGGTGTCGTAATGTGACAGCACCATGAAGCTGTGTTCAACTCGTGGGCACCATGGTGCAGTGTTGGGAACTGATTCCCTTTCTTTCCGATACAATCAGCGGTCGAACAGCAGTCCAAATGAAACTGCATATTTAATAAGTCTCAGATGCAGTCCAAACACAAACAAACATTGTACCTTAAAGTTGTATAGTCGGATGAAAGCATCAAATTTTGAAACCAAAACATTTATCTACGTTTAAAACTACAGTATAAACCTCTAAATCAACCGGCCTTGGAACCGACTTTAAGCGGTCCATTTAGAGGGGTGGTCAGTTTAGGGAGTTAGAATATGGTTACAATGGTATTGTTGGGATCCAAATAAAGCGATCTGTGGAGGTGGTCGGTTAGAGAGTCTTTACTGTACATCTAACTTAGATACTGGTGTACTCATTAAGCATTGTTGCTATATAGAGGGACATACCGAGTGAATTTAATAGAACATGCTAGTGGAGTCAACATTTTGAAAAGCACATCAAAATTAATTTTCGATGTTTAAATTTCAAATATCTCCCAAGCTAGTCATTTTAATTCAAAGTTACTTCATACTAAAGCAAAGCCACCACAGACTCATGCGGGAGGTCGGCGGGACCAAGTGGTCCTTAGCCGCTGCCGTATTGGCCACTCGTGGCTTACACATGCTTTTCTGCTCAAGGGGGAACCTCCCCCTGAATGTAATGGGTGTCAGTCCCCGCTGACACTCAAACACATTTTACTAAGTTGCGTTGATTTTTTGGCCCTGCGCCAACAGTTCTACACTGCAGACAGTATGCATGACCTTTTTACTAAGGTAAAACAGGAAAACATTTTAGCCTTTTTGAGGGCAGCTGGACTGTACCACCTCATATAGTTTACTAAATAGATTCTATCAATTATTAATAACTTTTCTTTTTCTATGGGAATTTGTTTCCCTTGACCACAAATATATGATTGTGAGCTTTCTAATTTAATGAGTGTCTATTGGCACATAATTGATTGTCTGCTTTAACATGTAAAAGCGATGGTTTGAACAAAAAACAAACATTTCTCGCCGTGAATATGGCCTATGCTGCCGACACGGCGTAAAGCAACTCTATGTCCCGAGTCCCAACTCGGGACCATGTTACGGTCCTGGATTCAATCAATCAATCATACTAAAGCATGGTGGATTCTAGAGATCAACCTAATATATTTATCTCAGATAATGACAGTAACTCAAAACCATCGGACTATGCAACTTTAAACAAAATACTCAGATCAGTCTACTCAGATAACACAGTAGAAAATGCACCTACTTGGGCTTAAGCCCCAGTCACATAACGGCTTGCGACTGCTAGCAACCACTTTGGACCAAAGAAGACACAGTCACTAGCAACCTCCTTGTGACCAAACCAATGATCGCTGACATCCTTGCGACCAGTTTAGTTACAAGGTTTTTAGTGCAGTAGCTGCGACCTCCTTGTGACCAAAATGGTCGCAAGTTCGGCGAGGTGAAGTTTGTGTAATGAATTGAACTCATATACTACAGTAAAACCTCTCTAAATCGACCCACCATGGGACCAACTTTAAATGGTCCATTTAGGGAGGTGATCGGCTTAGGGAGTTAAAATATGGTTACAATGGTATTTTTGGGACCCAAATTAAGCGATCGATATAGGGGAGTGGTCGATCTGTGGAGGTGGTCGGGTATAGAGGTTTTACTGTATATGTGAACTGCCACATGCAACTGGCAGAATGCGGGTTCGAGTCCCGCTGTAGACATGATGTTCCGGTTTGCTGCAACGCCCCCACACACTCATTCACTGGGTTGGCACGTATCTGTACATTGCAAACGCATACCCAAACTCGGTTGGTTTGTTGTTGGAATTTTACGTCCTGGCAACAACCAAGATCATAGCAGGATGGGTACCGACCTGTGACAGTGCACACTCATGGTGACTTTATAGTGCTGTCCCACTGAGAAATCAGGCCACCAGCACCATGACCCAATATCTCACTCTGTCAAAGTATCCTGACACTAAAGGGCGCATTCCATATACGCGTAATGCGTAATGCGAATGCGAATGCGAATGCAACAAAAAATCGAAACGCCTTGAAACCTATGAGCTACATTCCATACATGCGTAATGCGTAATGCGTAATGCGAATGCATCAGAAATTCATTATCCCGATCGGTCCCTGTAGCGATCGGTACGTAATGCGTTATGCGTCAAGCTGGATGTGAATAGAAACCTGAGTCTGATGTCTCCATTAGTTTAACACTAGGAGAGGCGACTGAGCATTACGGAACAGCCTCACAGAGGGTTGCTAATTGGAAACACATGGTGAGCTGGGCACCAGGGAGACATAGGGTTAGGGGAAAGCTAAAAATGCTACCATATGCACAGAAATATGAATACTTATCTATAATTTGGTTATAATAAAGGTAGGAACCCCCATGTGACATACAAAAAGTTACATAGATATACATGCAATATTTGGTCATATACAGAGCAGTATGGAGAATAATTGTTTATTTTTATTTTTTAAATATAGCCAGTCGTGCGCCACATAACGCATTACGCATTACGCGTATATGGAATGCTGGCATTCGCATAACGCATAACGCGTAACGCATAACGCATTACGCGTATATGGAATGCGCCCTTTAGCCAACCAGTCCTTGCCCTATCCCATTACTGCCGAGCGCCAGGCTATGAAGAGGCAAGTATCAATTTTATAAGTCATTGGTTTGACTCGACTGGGAACTAAACTCCTGATCTCCCGCACGCGAGGCCCGCGCTCTACCGATTCGGCCACCGCGCCCGGTGCCCCAACTCGGGACCAGGGACGCTGCGCATGCGCAGTCACGCCTCGAACAGCGCATAACTAGCGTCTTGAGGCGCAGAAGGCCGCCGACAATAGGTCACTCGGGAGCCAATCAAACACCGCCCAGTAAACGACGGGGTGTCGCAGGCAATGTTCGCCGCCGCTAGATGTCACAATAGGTGGCAATGGCGACCAGCAGGGGGCGACAGTGTAGTCAAAACGGGTCGTCCCATGCACAAACACGCACCAATGGCAAAGACCGTCCCCACTGGGCTTTTTGTTTTGTTGCTTTGTGGGTGCAGACATCTTACTTTGCCATCTATTAGCGTTAACGGGAGGAGAACGATATCCATTCAGCGTTTGAAGTTTCCTCAGCGAGTCATGACAGATATAGTGAAACTCTGATTTGATGTGCCCCGATTTTACACGAATTCGGATATCAGTGGATATAACCGATACGTCATTGGACCTACCATTCTTTAATTTAAAGGTAATTCAGTGAACTGAACACTGATTTAGCAAGATCCAGCTTTTTTCGCGATGATATTTCATAGACTCCAACGATATTCATTGTGCACATAGAAAATGTGTTCTGTCCATAGCTCTTTGCTTCTTAGGAGCCATTATAATTTATTTCTATTTGAATAGCAATGCAATTTCATACAGCAAAAGATAATTAAAAGAAACGTAATAAAACACAGAAAAATCAACCTAAACATAAATATACTAAATGGTACCCTAGTCTATATCCAGTGTCTTTAAAAAATGTTCCTACAGCTGCCACAAAACACGCATCATCATGCAGCACCTGCAGAAGACAACGTACGTCGTCCCTACAGCAATCGTGAGAAGGAACCCACAAGACACGCCCCCCCCCCCCGCCCCCGTCTCTAGCAGCGTCCAATCAGCAGCGCCTCATAGTGACACGTGACCTGTTGTTACGCGGCCGCCCGCTAGGGGAGCGACGGCTAGGCGCTGAGGCAATCAGCGCCTCGTTTTGAGCTTCCCTGCGGACGGTTATGGCGTCCTGCCTGTATGTGGGCGTGTTTCCACACCAGGGGGCGCAGATTACGGCGTTTGGTTCCGGGACTGCCCCCCTCCCGGGACGCGTCCGTATGCAGGCAGGCGTCTCATCCCCGACTCGTGATTGGCAGCCCGAGGAGTCTTGTCTCCAGGGCGACGTGGGTGGAGAGGAGAAGGGCACTGCGGCGCCACCGGTCCATATTAACTGTGACTGTGTATACCGTCCAATATTAACTGTGACTGTGTATACCGGTCCAATATTAACTGTGACTGTGTATACCGGTCCAATATTAACTATGGCAGTGTATACCCGTCCAATATTACCTATGGCACTGTATACCGAATGCCTCCTGTGCGCAGGCCTCCCGTGCGGAAGGTCGGGAGTTCAGTTCCCGGTCGAGTCAAAGCAATGACTTACACAATTTATACTTGTCGCTTCCTAGCCAAGCTGTCTGCATTATTAGGATATGGCAAGGGACTGGTTGGCTTGGTCTCAGGATAATGTGACTGAGGGGGATATCAGGTCATGGTACTAGTGACCTGGTCTTCCAGTAGGGCAGCACTATAAAGTCACCATGGATGCGCATTGTCACAAGTCGGTACCTATCCTGATATGACCATAGATGTTTTCAGGACGTAAAACTCCCACCACCAACCAGCCCAAAGTTGTCAATTATTATTATTATTTTAGTCGTGTTTTCCCTAAGAATGACAGTTCCATAAAAAATATCAAACAAACTAGTTATTATATAAATACAGTAGTCTTTCCTTTCAAACCTGTTTTCTGTTTTTATTTAAAAGAATTCTCACCAAGAGCAGAATCTGGTCTGTAATAAAAAACAGAGACAGACTGACGTCAGTAATTCAACGAGGCAAAAGTCAACATCACAGACAAGTTTTTAGATCAAGCTAAGATTTCAATGCAGAGTAGATTAAACAATATATTTAAAATACACTTTCTACTTCATGGGACACATATTGGCATTGCCTGATGCTATATATCCTCTTGTAGAGTTTTTCTAGAATCAGTGAGGTTCTTTCAAAAAGTTGTGAGATGGGAGTTGGAATTGTAAATGTAGATATTTCAGATGTTGTTCCATTGGCACCATGGCGCACGCAGCACTATGGAGAATAGTGTTTCAGGGGGAAAGGACGAGTTGAAGATGAGCATGTAGACGATGCTGGTGGCGTGCGCCGGCTCATTTTGAAAGCATTGCAATTTACCCACAAAAGGAAATGATATATTTGATAATTTATTGTAATTTGTAATTGGGTGAGTTCATCCCCAACCCCACACAAATGCAGTCACAATGATACCTATAAGCTCAATAATAATAATCTATGTGGCTCCAGACACAACCTTACCTATAGGCTCACCATTAGCATATATATGGGTCATGGCAGAACGTCATCTGTAGGCTCAATAATAATCTATTCGCTCAACATTAGCCTAGTTGGCTTCTGACATAATGCCGCCTATAGGCTCAACAATAACCTATAGGTTCAACAATAACCTATATGTCTCCCGACATAATGCCACCTATAGGTTCAACAATAACCTAAAGGTGCAACAATATCCAATATGGCTCCCGACATAATGCCCCCTACAGGTTCAGCAATACCTATAGGTTCAACAATAACCTATATGGTTCCAGACATAATGCCACCTGTAGGCTCAACAATAACCAATAGGTTCAACAATAACCTATATGGCTCCAGACATAATGTCACCTATATGCTCAACAATAATATATATGGCTCCAAATGCAAAACCAGCTATAGTCTCAACAATAACCTATAGGCTCAACTATAGCAACACCACATATAGGTTCAACTATAACCTATATTGCTCCCGACACACCACCACCTATAGGCTTAATTATAACCTATATGGTTATACATACATAAATCCACTTATAGGATCAATTATAACCTACATGGTTATATTTACATAAATCCACCTATAGGCTTGACTATTACCGACATGGCTATAGATACACCAAATATAGGCTTAATTATAACCTACATTGTTATATATACATAAATCCACCTATAGGCTCGACCATAACCTATATGGCTATAGATACACCACATATAGGCTTAAATATAACCTACATGGTTATACCTAAATAATTCCTATAGGCTCAATTATAACCTATATGGCTATAGATACACAACATATAGGCTTAATTATAACCTATATGGTTATACATAAATAAATCCACCTATAGGCTTAATTATAACCTCCATGGTTATACATAAATAAATCCACATATAGGCTTAATTATAACCTACATGGTTATATATACATAAATCTACCTATAGCCTAAATTATAACCTACATGGTTATACATAAATAAATCCACATATAGGCTTAATTATAACCTATATGGTTATATATACATAAATCTACCTATATGCTTAATTATAACATATATGGTTATACATAAATAAATCCACATATAGGCTTAATTATAACCTACATGGTTATATATACATAAATCCATCTATAGGCTTAATTATAACCTATATTGTTATATATACATAAATCTACCTATAGGCTTGACTATAACCTATATGGCTATAAATACACCAAATATAGGCTTAATTATAACCTACATGGTTATACACACATAAATCCACCTATAGGCTCAATTATAACCTACATGGTTATACATACATAAATCTACTTATAGGCTCAACTATAACCTATATGGTTATACATAAATCCACCTATTGGCTCAATTATAACCCACATTATAGGCTTAATTATAACCTACATTGTTATATATACATAAATCCACCTATAGGCTTAATTATAACCTATATGGTTATAATATTATATATACATAAATCTACCTATAGGCTCAACTATAACCTATATGGTTATACATACATAAATCCACCTATTGGCTCAATTATAACCCACATTATAGGCTTAATTATAACCTACATTGTTATATATACATAAATCCACCTATAGGCTTAATTATAACCTACATGGTTATACACAAATCCACCTATAGGCTTAATTATAACCTACATGGTTATACACAAATCTACCTATTGGCTTAATTATAACCTACGTGGTTATACATACATAAATCCACCTATAAGCTCGACTATAACCTATATGGCTATACATACACACCATATAGGCTCAATTATAACCTACATGGTTATACATACATAAATCCACCTATTGGCTCAATTATAACCTACATATCAGCTTGATAAACACTCAAGACCACAGACTACGGTTTGAACTGCTAAATGTTCAGCCCATTTCCTCAGTAATGGTGGTAAGCAGCCGAGTCTGCACCGTGTTGGGTGACGCCTGCATTCACCTCAGGTCCGGTGTGTGTGTGAGTGTGGGTGTGTGAGAGTGTGTGTGTGTGAGTGTGAAGGGGGTACCTGTCTGTGGAAAGGTTGATTGGTTGTTGGAGTTTTACATTCTGGCAATATCTATCAGGACGAGTACCGACTCGTGACTGCACACTCATGGTGACTTTATAGTGCTGCCCCAACTGGGAAATGAAGCTGCCGGCACCATGACCTGATATCCCACTCAGTCAAATTATCCTGACACTGAGATAACCAGTCCTTGCCCTATCATAATAATGCCAAACGCCTGGCTGGGAAGCGACAAGTATCAATTTTAGTCATTAGTTTGACTCGACCAGCGTTCGAACCCATGGGTTCGAATCCCACGATCTACCAAAGCGGGAGACAGACGATCAACTCATTCGGCAATCCCGTCTGGTCGGGGAAAGGAGAGGAGGGTTTGTTTGCGTGTGTCTGTGTGTGCGTGTGTGTGTGGTGTGTGTATGCGTGTGTATGGAGGGGGTAGGGAGTGGGGGGGGGGGGGGTTCTAACCATGGCCTGCTCTATGCAGTAACACAATGATGTAGTGGTATAGACAGACTGTCGTCACAGATGATGTAGAGGTCTGCTCACGCTTCTATTCCACACGCCGGCTGCTCCCCACTTACTAAACACTCACTGCACACAAACAAAATCTCCCCCTTTTTTTTTCTTAAAAAAAACAAACAAATCAGTTACTATGGAAATTGTGATAGAATAGACTGTTAGCGTCAGCCATTCAAGCAGCCCTGATCGCTGTGCTTTGAGAACCATGTCCATCATTGGTCATCGACTGTTTTTGTTCATCTACGGGGTAGTACGTCCTAGCAACATAAAAGGTCACATCCAGACAGGGGGGGAGGTGCTGACATTATAATTTCATGACATTAAAGACCTGGTTGACATATCATCATGCTGTCGGTCGCGATGCTACAAAGACTGCTTTCATTACTTGACTGCCGCTCTCCATTTAGATCTCTGCTGTGAGAGCGATGTCCATGAGTCGGTCTTAATGTCTACATTTCATGAAAGATGCCTGCAAAAGTGTTGAAGTGCTGCTGGCAAGTTACCAGCGGCACTCTCTCGGGGAGCAAATAGAGGTTTCACACCGGCAAGAACATGTCCAGGCAGGCGCAAAACTATTTGTCCCTGCAGTGGCTGGTCGGGAGATGTTGGGAGTTCCATACATCAACTGCCCTTAATGCTGCCACAGTGACATGGTTTTCTGTTTAGGGTTTGCTCCCTTATGGCTGGCACACACCTCCCGTTTGTGTGCACCCACCTACCGTATACGATCTAAAACTGCCCGTTTCGCGCACAAAAATCGCTAGGTGTGCGCTCCCCGCGCACACCTAGCGATTGCGATTCGCGACTAAAAACGGGCCGATTACGATTGCGATTCGCGATTCGAAAAATGAATCGGCCCGTTTTCAGTTTTAAGCGGGTCGGGTCGGGTCGTGAGTTTTAGTGCGCGAATCATAAATGGGAGGTGTGCGCCAGCCATTAGCCTTCGGTTCTGTCAAGAACCTGTACCACAAGGCAGTGGTTTACAACTCCGCAGGGCAGGGGCGTCAAACTCCCTGTGGTATTGCAATACCTGCAATACCTGCATACCTGTCTATCATTGGCCATCCGCCGTTTTTGTTCATCTATGGGGTAGTATATCCTGGCAACATTATAGGTCACATCCAGATGGGGGGGGGGGGAAGTGATGACATCATCATTTTATGACATTAAATAGCTGGTTGACATATTCTTTGTGTAGGACTAAAAACTTGCTTCTGGAAAATTTCAATAAGTGGTTTGGGAAATTGGCTAGTCCACCATGCACTGCTGGCCTCCAGGTTGATAATGGTATATTATTACAGAGTGTGTATGTGAGTGTTCCTACAGAGCATGCGCACTGCCTTATTTGGTGACGAGAATGACAAAATGGTCCTCGCGAAATCTGGAGTTATTGTGACAATGCTACAATACAACCCTAAATTTCTGTCAAAAGGCTCTTTGCTAAATATTAAAAAATATATCCATCAAAGTTTATGTGTGTTTTGGCGTGAAATTAAATATGGATATTTTATGATATGTTGACACTGCCACTAAGAGTTCTTAGTCATATTGGTTGTAGGCCCTAGCAACGTCTGAGGTCAGGTACCGACTTAGAATAGTACACATTCACAATCACAACAGCTTCATAATGCTGCCCCACTGGGATACTGCGTTGTTACCACGACCTGATATCCCACTGAGTAACATTACCACGATATGGATCCAACCAGCCTTTGCCTTATCCTAGTAATGTTGAGTTCCCAGTAAGGTAGTGACAAGTAAAAATGTAGGCAATCCCATGACTTGCCGAATTCGAAATATATGCTCAGGTCATGATAGTCATGAATTGAAAATAAAGCAAATTGCAATTCTTTTTAACAAATCTTCATTTTCATCTTTGCTTAGTTTTTTTAGTGTTTTTTTTAGTACTGGGATAAGGGGATGGGATAAGGAAATGTGTGGAAAGGAAGGGCATTTCAATCTGCTCCGCCCCCTTTAGTGCTTTGCAGTGATGTCATTGGTCAGTGCTGGTCTCCGGCGTCCCACACCTAGACCATAATTAGGTTTACCGGGCACCAGCGCGTCGGCATCTCGGCGCTGAGCGTCCCAATTTGGGTTGTCTGTCTTACTCCAATTGGCCGTAATGCGCAGCATTTCGTTTGATGCCCGCGAGACACGGTGTTATTACTGCCGTAATACTCGCAGCGCATGTAGATATAGTGTAAATATTACATGGAAGGGGGGGAAGATAGAGTAGGAGTCGAGAAGGGGAGGATGGAGCAGGGAATGAAGGAGAAGGGGAGCAGGGGGTGGGGGGGGGGGGGGGGCAGGAATAGAAGAGGGGAGGTGGGGAGGAGTGGAGAAGGGGACTCGGGAGCAAGGGGAAAAGGGAAGAGGGGAGGAGGGGAGGTGGGAAAATGGACTAGGGAGCAGGGGAAGAAGGGAAGAGAGGGTGTGGGGAGGAGTGGAGAAGGGGACTAGGGAGCGGGGGAATAAGGGGCCGAGGGAGCAGGGGGAAGAGGGGAAGATGGGAGGCGGGAAGAAGAAGGGGAGGAAGGAAAGAAAATGGAGGAGGGGAGGACCGGTATGGGGAAGATGGGAAATGAATGAAGGGGAGGAAGAGAAGAGTGGAAGAAGGGAAGAGGGCTAGAGGGGAAGAGGAGAATCGGTTTATGTGCCGGAGAGGGAAGGAGGGGAGGAGGGGGAGAGGGAGGAGAGGGGATGGTGAGAGAGGGAAAAGGATGGGAAGGAGGAGGAGGAGATAGAGGGTGGAGTAGAGAAGGACAGGGAGAGGAGAGATATGTAAGTCTCGGAGGAGAGTGTGTGAAGAGCAGGATCGGTGCGGGAGGAAGGGAGGTGTGAAAGCAGGTGAGCTATGATTGGGTGCGTGCGCAGTGCACGTAGGTGGGCGAACCAGGTGCGTTCCGGTGTGGGTGATTGGCAGGAGTGGCACACCCGCCCATCCCACCCCACCGCCCCCACCCCTCCCCCCGGCGGGTGACGGGGGTGAGGGTGATCTTCTGTTCCCTCTCGCCTCGCAATAACAGCGAATAAGCGTCCCCGCGCATTCCCACAATTATTTTTAAATTTATATATTACATATTAATATATCATATATATATTACAAATTAATTGTACAAATGTATATATTACATATTAAATTTATTCATTACTATATATGAATATCGCTTTGTGATACCGACCGTATGCCGACATTTACATGCGGCAGAACTATAAAGCGCACAAATCAACACAACACAAATCAACATATGTCTTGACTAGGTCGCAAACCTCCAACTGGCTCAATGGTTGTGTCAAGTTGTGCCGCCCGGCTGTGTACGCCTGGAGTGTGGGTGGGGGGTGACTTCCCGGGTCACATGACCCTCCACACGTAATGCCCACATACGCCATCCTATATTCATGTGCCGCTCATTGAGCAGGCATGCTCACCTGACGGGACGCGGGTTAACAAGTGCTGGCCTCTTAGTTAGCGTTAGGGCAGGCGTACACTACCCGACATTCGTCAGTCAGTATCCCTATCTCACATCGCAGCCTTAAATTAGCACCAGGGCATGCGCACACTACCCGACATCCGGCAGTCAGTATCATAGCATCCTCATTACATCACATCACTGACTTAAATTAGCATCAGGGCATGAACACACTACCCGACATCCAGCAGTCAGTATCATAGCATCCTCACTACATCACATCACTGACTTAAATTAGCATCAGGGCATGCACACACTACCCGAAATCCGGCAGTCAGTATCATAGCATCCTCACTACATCACATCACTGACTTAAATTAGCATCAGGGCATGCACACACTACCTGACATCCAGCAGTCAGTATCATAGCATCCTCACTACATCACATCACTGACTTAAATTAGCATCAGGGCATGAACACACTACCCGACATCCGGCAGTCAGTGTCATAGCATCCTCACTACATCACATCACTGACTTAAATTAGCATCAGGGCATGAACACACTACCCGACATCCGGCAGTCAGTATCATAGCATCCTCACTACATCACATCACTGACTTAAATTAGCATCAGGGCATGCACACACTACCTGACATCCAGCAGTCAGTATCATAGCATCCTCACTACATCACATCACTGACTTAAATTAGCATCAGGGCATGAACACACTACCCGACATCCGGCAGTCAGTGTCATAGCATCCTCACTACATCACATCACGGACTTAAATTAGCATCAGGGCATGCACACACTACCCGACATCCGGCAGTCAGTGTTATAGCATCCTCACTGCCTCACATTACTGACTTAAATTAGCATCAGGGCATGCGGACACTACCCGACATCTGGCAGTCAGTGTCCCTCCATCATATCGCACTATATTGGCAGCCTTAAATTAGCAGCAGGGTACACGCACACTAACCAACATCTGGCAGTCAGTATCCCTACCTCACATTGCAGCCATAAATTAAAATCAGGGCATGCTCACACTACCCAACATCCGGCAGTCAGTGTTGTGGCACCCTCCCTACCTCACATCGCAGCCTTAGATTAGAATCAGGGCACACGCACACTACCTGACATCTGGCAGTCAGTATCCATACCTCACATCGCAGCCTTAGATTAGAATCATGGCACACGCACACTACCCAACATCTGGCAGTCAGTATCCCTACCTCACATCGCAGCCTTAGATTAGAATCAGGGCACACGCACACTACCCGACACTGGCAGTCAGTATCCCTACCTCACATAGCAGCGTTAGATTAGCATCATGGCACGTGCACACTACCAGACATCTGGCAGTCAGTATCCCTACTCACATCGCAGCCTTAGATTAGCATCAGGGCACGTGCACACTACCCGACATCTGGCAGTCAGTATCCCTACCTCACATCGCAGCCTTAGATTAGCATCAGGGCATGCACACACTACCCAACATCTGGCAGTCAGTATCCCTACTCACATCGCAGCCTTAGATTAGCATCATGGCACGTGCACACTACCAGACATCTGGCAGTCAGTATCCCTACTCACATCGCAGCCTTAGATTAGAATCAGTGCAGGCGCACACCACCCGACATCCAGCAGTCAGCACCTACAGACAGTACTACAGAGTTGTACAGTATTACCCGTCTTCAACGGACAACTCTGCATCCAGGCCAATATTGTTCTCACATACCAAGTCTTCTGTCATCGGATGGACAATCAAACGACACGATGGCAGTTTGTGCTTTGAAAAACTGTCCACACACGCCAGGGGTCCGCTGAACAGAGTGGTCGCTAAAGACAGGTTCTACTGTGCGACGACGCTCCTGATGATCCAATTATATTTTACCGCCCACCCACCCATTGCCTTTGTCAGCGTATTTCAAAGGATCCCTGCTTCTTACCCTTACTCTGACATTAACGGCATGTTGCTGATTTAAAAAATGTCAAGCATTGTAATTCCAACTTTCCAAAGTACGATAAATAAACATTAAACGGGCGCTACCTTCAAACGTTATGCCGTCGCTGTTCGATCTCATAAAATTATTCAGAAGATTAAATATTGACCCCAACAAGTTCCATTAGGGTTTTTGTTGTTGTCTTTAATTAGGGTCTCAACATGTTATCCTTTGTCGTAGATTGGCCTTAATAGATGCCATTGTACAATATATCTTACATATATATATATATATATATATATATATATATAGTATAGTTATACGAATCTTACCTGGGTATAGATGATGGATAACTGTTGTGTTCCCGAGGTAGAAGCCTCGGGTAGACGTGGGCTAGGGAGAAGGAAGCACGTGAGGTACCAGCAATTTTAACCTACTTATTCAGGATAAAAATGAACTTTCAATACAATGGATACTATGATTTTCCCGTAACGGTACACCAACGGGATAGACGTGGCAGGGCGTGGTGGGTGGGCCCTAGCCCACGTCTACCCGAGGCTTCTACCTCGGGAAAACAACAGTTATCCATCATCTATACCCAGGTAAGATTCGTATAACTATAGTATTTTACCTCGGTATACAGCCTCAGGCTAGCCTCAGGCTAGGGAGACCTTTACATAATTCATTTTTATCCTTAATATCATCCATTCTTATATAATATTCAACGTTTTTGTTCTCACCTATTCTTGTTAGTTGGCGAGCAGGCGCTTTGCAATGCCGGTAGGCTTTTCTAGTCGCTTGTGGTAATGTTTTGCAAACGACTTAGCCGTCTTCCAGCCTGCATGCGCTAGTATTCTTTTCACAGAAACACCTAGCAACCGTGCCTTGGAGACCATGGCACCTCTAGTTGAGTGGGATGAGTATTTGCTCGTATCCACTCCAACCAATTTCAACACCGTAATTGTCCATCTGGCAAGGGTGTCTCGTGAAATTGCTTTATGTGGCCTTATAAAGCTCACTAATAGTTGTTGTGATGCACGTAAATCCTTTGTCTTAGATATATAAGCCCGTATGGCTGACACAACACATAATTTCCGATCACTCGGAAAACAGTCTAAGTGAACCGTAGATAAAGGGTCACCTAATGTGTTCGATTTAAGCAATTGTGCTAAATCAAACGTAGCTTGTTTCTTGTCTATTTCTAATCCAGTTAAAGACAAAGCAACAATCGTCTGTCCTCTGTGTCCGGTTACTAATAATAACAGGACCGCGACCTTAAAACCTAATTGTTTTAAATCTAACCACGAGTTGTGAGGCCTAGCCTGAAACAACTTAAATACTACAGACACATCCCAAAACCGACTATACTTTGGTTTTGGAGGATTCCTTTGATAAATTGAACGAAGTAAATATCCAAGAACATAATGTTTTCCAACTGTTTCACCATCAATTCTCGGTAATATGATTGATAACGCACATCTTGCCGCATTAATCGACCCAAAGGATAGTCCCTTATCCTCTAGAGAACGAAGAAAAGGAGCTACCTGTGAAATTGTTGGATTTGTTGGCTTAACTTTCATTAACAAACAATGTACACCCCATTTCTTTAAATAGGATGTGTACATTTTGACAGTTCCTGGCCTCCAGGCATCAGCTACTATCCTATTCTCAGTAATTTTGTCCAATCCAAATTGGCGCAGCTGGTTCCTTAGAAAAGGAATGCCAATAGGGCGTCGTTGACACGTCGCCGTGAACCACTAATGGTCCGTGGTGTGTCAGATTCCCGAGTTTTCTTGGGAATCGTATATGTTCTTTTGCCCGTTGTGAAACTGCTGGCAGCCAAGGTTGCGTGTCCCAATCGGGCACCACCAGTATCGCATGTGTCCTTTCCAGACCGATTTTCCTGACAACTCGGCTGATAATGCTAAACGGTGGGAAAATATAAAAATAATTATTTTCCCAGGTAATAGCAAATGCATCTATCTTCCAAGCCTCCGGTTCAGGATGCCAAGAAACATAACAACGTAATTTGTTATTATTTCGTGATGCAAATAAGTCAACTTCAGGTATACACCATTTTTCACAAATGAATTTAAACAAAGGTGTAGAGAGAGACCATTCTAAATGGTCATGGAAATTTCTACTTTTATGGTCTGCAAGTGTATTTTGTGACCCTGGAATATGCGCTACAGTCAGCCAGACTTGTTGAGCCTGTGCCCAGTTCCAAATCAGTTTAGACAACTGATTGCAAGGCTTTGATTTGGTTCCACCTATGTTACGAATATATGCCATGGCAGTAGTATTATCAGTTAGTATTCTAACTTGTGATTTATGTATCTTTACTAAACTACATAAGCCCAGATAAATAGCACGCAGTTCTAGTGCATTAATATGGTCTGATTTTTCATCATCAAGCCATCTGCCTCCTGTTGTGACCCCATCTCGATGAGCTCCCCAACCTTCTAACGAAGCATCAGTAGTAATTACCGTATTAGGTTCCGCCATGCGGATTGGATTTGGTGAACTTGCTATATGTTGCATCCACCATCCAATATCCTGTAGCCCTTCTTGCGAAATAAACATCTTTCGCTCAAAATTCCCTTTAGTTCGTGTTAACGCAATTTTTTTTATCTATTTCTAGAGATTTAATATGGGCCTTCCCATATAGAATAGCGGGTGCATACGATATCATTATCCCAATAAGGACTGCGACCTGTCTAATTTTAGGTTTTGGTAACTTAATAAGCTGGGTCGCTGTATTCATAAACTTAATTAGTTTTTTTTCTGTTATCGACACTGTAAGAGACTGTGTATCCAGAATAAACCCTAAACATTTGAGTTGTTTTGTTGGTTTAAACACTGACTTTTGTGGATGTACATAAAACCCCAATTTAGTAAGTAATGCACATAAATCGAACACTGCATTCTCACAACCAATTTGTGTTGATGCAATAATAAAGGAATCATCTATGTATGGAAACATTATATGACCCTTCCGCGCCATTACTGAAAAAAACGGTTTAAGCAGTTTAGTGAATAAAAGAGGGGCACAAGCTAAACCATTAGGCATGCAAGTAAACTCATAGAGTTGGTTATCCCAAAGAAACCGAAGAAATTTCCGGTCTTTTTCTCTTATGGAAAGCGTATAATATGCATCTTGTAAATCAACACTAGCCATCCACGCATCTGGCGTAATCAGATCGCGTGCTGTATCTAGCGAGAACATTTTAAAATGTCGATATTCAACCATTTTATTAAGGATTGTTAAATCCAGGATCATTCGAACCTCACCATTAGGCTTTGGTCTCGAGAATATGTTTGAAATAAACTCTCCTGAACAGTATGTCACTTTTTGTATAATTCCTTTCTCAAAGAATTTTTGTACCTGTTTAGTTAGTGCCTCTCATTCAACCGGTTCAATGTTATAAGGAAAAGGTATCCTGCCTTGTACCGGAAATTGTGTGAAGGGAATATGAACACCCCTAACTATTTGTAAAATTTCTTGGTCACTAGTAATTTTGTGCCACTCAGAAATATGATTATTAATATTACCAGCCACAAAGTTGCTTACAGTTTGTGTGGTTTTTAGAGGCTGGAAGGACTTGTAACGTTTGTGTTTCAACCTCTACTTGGACCCGCCCCTGGGGAAGGGTCTCGGCGAGTTGACCCCTCGGCCTAGTGCCGTGCGGTGTTGTCGGTCCAGCCTGAGCGAGCGCCCCGGCCCCGAAAAGCTTGACCGAAGTTTGAACCCGATCTGGTTCCCCTGGTGAACCGCCGTGGACGAAAATCCCCTCGTGACCTTTTGAAATGAGGAGTTTCCTGTTTCTTCTTACCATCCATGTTTTTGCCACTCTTGGCTGCAGTTTCTACCTCTTTATAGAGGTATTGTAGTTGACCGCCAAACATTTTGGTGTTATCTAAAGGTTTCCCTTTAATCGGTTCTGGAGCAAGAAAGAGCGTAAACTCTTTCCCTTCATTATCAGTAACCTTCTTTGAGCGAGCCACTTCTTTGCCAGCATCTGTGCAAACTGACTTGAAAACATTTTCATATCTTCGATACGACAGGTAATACCTGCCGCCGCCAACAATGCAATACCTTTGTCCATCGTCTTAGCCAAAGACGAGAACTTGTTTTCTTGTTGCATTCTGTTTGCTACAGGAGGAATAGCTGTTAAGGTACCAAGCACCGCCTTATGCACTATGTGCAACACACCCTCAAATGTCTTACGGTCCTCCGTCATATTAACATCTCGATCCATCTCCTTAATGATGGAGTTGGGAACACCTTTAATGCCTGTTAACTCATCTGATAATTTAGAAATAATCTCCGCCGGCTTAAACGTGCGGACATGGCCATTAATGTTCTCACGCATAAGCGTAGTGGTTTTCACCCGCTTAGCCCTTGGCTTCTCGACTTTCTTAGCCACTTTGCCTCCAATGGCAGCATAGACACCTTCATATTGCGTGTCTGAGTCCGATTCCGTAGACGTGGAATCCGTGGACGAGTCAGAAGAAGAAGAAACTTTCCTCTTCTTCTTCTTCTTCTTCTTGGACTTGGTCTTGTGCTTTTTGCGAAGCCCAGTCTTCCCCCTCTCCTTGGTGAACTCATCACCCGAAGAAACAATGTGTTTCTTCTTCTTTCTTCGTTTAGGAGAAGGAGGAGGAGCCCTAAGCTCCATCTCTGAGTCTGTGTCGGAGAAATCCTCCACAGAAGACTCTTCTTGCACACTCCGTTTACGAGACACCGGTGGTTTGAGAGCCATTATGTGACTCTCCATCGCCGCAAACCGCGTCTCCCCATTTTGAGGCGCGGCGCCGCCAGGCACTATGTCCTCCTCGGAGAGAATATGCGCCCCGGGCTGTGTCGCAGGCCCTGCCGACAACACGGGTGAGGAGTCGTACTCCTCGTCCTCGCCACTCGGAACACGCCCCTCGGCTGCTGCTGCACCGCGCTTACTCCGCTTCGTGGCCATCGAGAGCTGAAACAAAATTTGTTGATCAGTCCCGGTATATATATATATGTCACAACATGGTTGTTTAAAACTCATTTGGACATCTATTGGTGTTAGAGAACGTGTTTATACCGTTATAACACAGGCGTAATAAGCTAAATTTGTGCGTGGGTTGTGGGTCAAGCCCAAACCTTACGCGGGGTCGGGACCAGTGTATCGGCACGCCCATCCCTCTGTTCCGCACACTTCTCCCACCTGTGACTACTACGTCAACAAGTACTACAACGTCAACAAGTTGGAGAAAATGCTACGAAACTCGGAGAAACGCCTGAAAAAGTTTGTGGGGAGTCTATAAAAGAAACCCAGGAGCATCTCCAACATTACTCTCTATTAGAGTACGAGAGAATTTCCACAGGAGACGAGGCAGAGCCCACATCTCTACCCATAATCACACGGTGACTCGGGTGTTGACAGAACCGCTAATGATCGGTTTCAATCCTTCGAGAAGGAATTCTATCCTTGGTTTTTTATAACCAAATAACTCGTCCAAAATGGACCAAAGAAAGTCTAAACTTTCCATAATGATGCTCTAATGCATCATGATTAAGCTAACCACAGTTTTTATGATACTTACTGCGTATTAGCTTGTATGTAGACTAAATTTGCCGGAGCAACCCAACGACACGTAATCCAGTCGTGAGTTGTATATGCTAATTGCTGGTACCTCACGTGCTTCCTTCTCCCTAGCCTGAGGCTAGCCTGAGGCTGTATACCGAGGTAAAATATATATATATATATATGTGTTACATATATATATGGTATGCAGGTATGCAGGTATAGCAATACCTCAGGGAGTTTGACGCCCCTGCCCTGCAGAGTTGTAAACCACTGCCTTGTGGTACAGGTTCTTGACAGAACCGAAGGCTAAGGGAGCAAACCCTAAACAGAAAACCATGTCACTGTGGCAGCATTAAGGGTGGTTGATGTATGGAACTCCCAACATCTCCCGACCAGCCACTGCAGGGACAAATAGTTTTGCGCCTGTCTTGACATGTTCTTGCCGGTGTGAAACCTCTATTTGCTCCCCGAGAGAGTGCCGCTGGTAACTTGCAAAAGCCAGCAGCACTTCACCACTTTTGCAGGCAGCTTTCATGAAATGTACAACCGCACAATGGAGAGCGGCAGTCAAGTAATGAAAGCAGTCTTTGTCGCATCGCGACCGACAGCATGATGATGATGATATATATATGTGTTGTGGCACCCTCCCTACCTCACATCGCAGCCTTAGATTAGAATCAGGGCACATGCACACTACCTGACATCTGGCAGTCAGTATCCATACCTCACATCGCAGCCTTCTTTTTTTGGTACTAGAAAAATGATTGCTATTTTTACTCGGTAGGGCGTTTAGTCCCAGCCAGATACGGTTCACTGAGAAATTGTTGGGATGTCATTATCCGATTGTTGTTTGAATAAATCCGTGTCAGCCATTGTCATTACTGTCTTCCTTGTCTGCGCAGAACTACATATATATATATATATATATTATAATATAATATTATATATTTTATATATAATATATATACACCTAACCGGACCACCTCCCTAAATAGACTGCTTAAAGAAAGAATTCCTTCAGTGTGTGTGGCGCGATGGGGGGGGGGGCACCCGTATACAACTCCCCGACAGCTGGGGGGGGGGCACTCCACCAATGTGCCAATGGAGGAAGTAGCAAAGTATATATGTTCCCTTAGCATTTATACTCGTATAATGCGCTATACATCACATATATATGAAGAATTCAGGCGCCAATCCCAAAAATTCAGATAAACATCGGAATTAAACCTTCATAAAGTTCTTTTTTTTTTACATTCCTATTTTTTTCCCCATTGCTCCATAATAATTTCTTCACAAGCAAAGTGTAATTCCTGAGAATTTAAATTAGTTTCAGGTAAAAGTATTTTATTTTAATTCAATTTTTGGATTGCCGTTTACGGAGTTTTTGCCTGAACTCTTCACATACAATATGTTTTGTTAGTTCTCTCTATAAATTTAAAAAAAATACATGCTATAGTGCATGCAGTCAGCGAAGTATGCCTTGTTTATATTCCCACAATATATTATAGAACATTTTATATATATATATTTTTTTTATTGAGGCTGTATTTATACTGTCCATAGCATGTAAGCCCGGGTACCCAGGCTTGTTTTCAATGCTGGCCAGCTGTAGTTTTGGTGTTGTCTTACCAAGCAGTAGCTGCTGATAAGTTATTTGATTGTCTGCATTTCAGTAGCAGATAGATAGTCTGTTGGTATGTTTACTAGTCTATGTTAGTGTTTTTTTGGGCCCTCTTGGCATTGTATTTTTGTTCTATTCTTATTACTATGTTAGTTCTTTTCTTAAGGTTTTATGTTAGTGTTTTGGGGTTTTCTTGGGAAGAGTTTTCCGCTTTTTTCTACTTAATTCTAATACTAGCCTATTTTATTTATATGTCCATATATATATATATGTATATATGTGTATATATATATGTGTATATATATGTATATAAATATGCATATATATGCATATATGTACAAATATGTATATATGAACAAATATGTACAAATATGTTTATATGTACAAATATGTACAAACGTATATATGCATATATGTATATACGTATATGTGTATATGTGTATATGTATATATGCATATATGTATACATATAGAGAGAGACAGAGAGACAGAAACAAAGAGACACACACATAGACTGATAGAGAACTCATCACACAGAGCTCTATATCGTCCATATAAGGCATATTTGGTCGGGCTACATCTATTTGTTATTTACTGGGTGAGAAAACAAAGACAGGCAATACAACAAAACCACCAGCGGAATGAAAAGATGGGCTATCAACCTATCATATTAAGCGCACACCACGGATATAGCACCAATGTAAATAGGCAGCCACCCCTCTATATACGGTCAACATATTGATTGTTGCTAAGGAAATTACATAGAGAATCTAGCACGAAACGTCTGACCGGTGCGCCAAGGCGCCAATGGTCCTGAACTTGTTCTACGAAGTTAGGCATTGGGAATGAGTGCGTGCCATGAAACCTGCTCAAATAATAACGCCGCCATAATATATATAGATATATAGATATTTATATATCTATAAATATATAATATACATATATTTATATGTTTATATATATATATATATCTTTATATAAATATACATTCACATACATATATACACATACTTATATATACGTGATGTATAAACATTATACGAGTATAAATCCATGGAAGGGATTTTCTATGTTTATTATATTATATTATATTGGAGTTTCTATATGTTTACTATATTATAGTATATTTATTATGTTATATATACATATAGCTATATATATATATTTATATATATGTGTGTATATGTGTGTATATATCTATATAAATATATATACAGTATAACCTCTCTAACCGACCACCACAGATCGACCACTCCCATATATCGATCACTTTATTTGGCATATTCTAAACGGACCACCTCCCTAAATGGACTGCTAAAAGCAGGTCCCAAGGTCGGTCGATTTAGAGAGGTTTTACTGTACTTATATACATATTGATATATATATGTGTATATATACATATAAATATATATATATATATATATATATATATATATATATATGTAAGGCTACACAGAACAAGGCAAGGAAGGACTGGACAGTATAGTTTATTGACAATCAATATATGTCAATCAACATCAATATGAAATAAAATAATCAATCAGATAATCAATCAAACAATCCATTTGGTGGCCAACACGCCCTAACAAAAAGACAATTTTAACAATTCCACCCACCCTTGGAAGGCAGTGGCAAGAACTGATGTTGTGGGTAGTAGCTCACAAGAGGATTTCCATCCTAAACCTGCCCTCTGGTGGCAGCAGCAAGAACTGATGTGGGCAGTACCTCAATGCGCAGTATGCTCTGTGCACAAGGGAGATAGGATGTCCATAACAAATCTGCCCTCTAGTGGCAGTTTTAACGACTTAACTCACTGCACTGGACGCTCTAGATATGGAAAATGTCTGAAGAGAGGATTTCCATCGCAAACCTCCCCTCTGGTGGCAGTGGTAAGAACTAATGTTGTGGGCAGCAGTTAAAGCTGCATAGTCCGATGAAAATTGAAGTGAAAATGTACCAATTAATTTTGGCAAGCGCGCCAACATTCTAACACCATAGGCTTCAGTACTAACAGGTTCTATTCATTTGAGCTATTACGCCCTTCTATGCAGCAGTGAATGCCTAATAAATGCACTGGTATCTAAGTTAAAGCTGCCTAGTCCGATGAAAATATCAAATTTTCAAAACAAAAACAATTATCTAAATTTGATTCTACATATCTAACTTAGATACTGGTGAACTTATTAAACATTTGTCACCACACAGAAGGGAATACTGAGGCAATTGAATAGAACCTGTTACTGCAGAAGCCTCTAGGGTCAGAGTTTTGACAAGCTTGCCAAAATTAATTTTGCATGGTTCCACTTCAAATATCTCAAAAGTTAGCCACTTAAAATAAAAGTTACTTCAAGCTAAAGTAACGTACATTATAACGATGAACCTAATGTATTTATGACAGAAAATTTCAGAAACTCAAAACCGTCGGACTATGCAACTTTAACTGCTCTGTATCGTTCGACGCTTTAGAGCTTCTGTCAGTTTTCTAAGATATATATATTAAATTGATTGTTAAAATCTACTTGACTTTAGTTTGAAATGACTTTTATATTAAATGGCTAACTTTGAGATATTTGAAGTGCAAACATGCCACATTAATGTTGGCAAGCACGCCTTAAACTCTGACATCATAGGCTTTAGCATCAACAGGTTCTGTTAATTTGCCTCTGTATTCCCTTCTATGTGGCGACAAATGGTGAATAAGTGCACCAGTATCTACGTTATAGAAGTGTAATTAAATCTAGATAATTGCTTTGGCTTTGAAAGTTTGATGCTTCATCGGACTATGCAGCTTTAATGCTTACCGTATTCTCACGGGTTAACGCCCATGTGTGGGTTAACGCCCACCCCCCACTTCGCCAATATTTCGTAAATGCCCACCAGTTAAATGTCCATGTGTGGGTGAATGTCCACCTCCCACTTCAGTGATTTGCCAATTTAAGCACCCAGGGCGTTAACCTGGAGAATATGGTAATTCGCGATGACGTTGGGGTGGAGTGTTCGCTGACTGGGCCCGACTCGGCCCGACTCTCATATAGACCAGGGCCGCATTCAGGATGCGTCTCGGAGGGGCCACGAAGATGCCCCCGCGACGGTTTTTGGCCTATTTGCGTTCAGGGTGCGTCTCGGAGACACCTCTCATTTCAGACAGGAGACAAAAAGCACCTCGAAAATGGCTGCCGTATTGAGTGGTTTCAGCCATTCACAGCACAGCTTTTCCATTGCAAATGGCCGCCCCCCTAGGGGCGGCCATTTTCGAGGCGACAAACTGCTTTTGACGTTCAGACTAGCATGACGTCAGGGATTTTCCAGAGACGTCTCGGAGGTGCACCCTGAACGCAGCCCTGTTGTCGACAGCCGACCTGCGCTACCCGGGAGGCTGCGTCGAGGTGGGAGGGTGGAGAGAATGGATAGTGGTCTGTGTAGGGGAGCGGTGGGGGGAGGTGGAGGGGCTGTGGAGAAAGAGGGCGGGGAGAATGGACAGTGGTCTTGTAAGGGAGTGGTGGGGTAGGTGGAGGAGGGGGTCGAGGTAGGAGGGTGGAGAGAATATATAGTGGTCTGTGTAGGGGAGTGGTGGGGTTAGGTGGAGGAGGGGGTCGAGGTAGGAGGATGGGGGAAGAGATCGATAGTGGTCTGTGTAGGGGAGCGGTTGGGGAGGGAGGTGGAGGGGGGGCGTCTCGAGGTGGTAGGGTGGAGAGAATTGATAGTGGGACTGTGTAGGAGGAGCGTGGGGGGAGGTGCAGCGGGGCGTCGATGTGGAAGGGTGGAGAGAATGGATAGTGGTCTGTGTAAGGGAGTGGTGGGGGGAGGTGGAGGGGGGCGTCGATGTGGAAGGGTGGAGAGAATGGATAGTGGTCTGTGTAGGGAAGCGGTGGGGGGAGGTGCAGCGGGGCGTCGATGTGGAAGGGTGGAGAGAATGGATAGTTGTCTGTGTTAGGGAGCGGTGGGGGGAGGTGGAGGGGGGCGTCGAGGTAGGAGGGCGGAGAGAATGGATAGTGGTCTGTGTACGGGAGTGGTGGCGGGAGATGGAGGGAGAGTCGAGTTGCGAGGGTGGAGAGAAGGATAGTGGTCTGTGTTAGGGAGCGGTGGGGGGAGGTGGAAAAGAGACTCAAGAAAAGTCAAGCTTGTTTTATTTAACGACGCCTCTAGAGTACATCAAACATATGGTCATTCTAATTTCTATTTCTGACATTCTCAGGGATTTCGAGTTTTCACGACAGGGGGTGATTTCTAGCCGATTAAATCTCAATAAAAGAGCAGGCACACCCAACCAACCATGTGCGAATGCTATGTGTGTAAATACTCCTTGCTGTTCCTAAGAAGTATTTATGGAATAAATTACACAAGGAACGAGGGAGCGCAGATGTCCAGTTTCATTCGGCGCTTTTCACCTACTGAATATTTTAACTTCAACACTGAGATAAAATGTGTAGCGCCTGACGACGCTTATCTACGTCACCAAAACCTGAAACAGCTCAGCTGCGAAGGGTAGGACTGTTATTTATTAATT